>WEIT01041744.1:0-64496 GCA_013389985.1 Dryoscopus gambensis | reverse complement strand
GTTGGGCGGGGTGTGGGGTGTGAGGCCTCCGTCTCTGCCGAGGCCTCCGCTGCCCCTGGGCCTGGGGCTGGTGCGGAGCTCGGCACGAGGTGGGTGCCGCCCGAGGAGCGGGCGGGCGATGGGGCTGGCGGCTCCTGCGAGGCTGGGACCATGAAACATTTGCTGGAGCAAAGCCAACTCTGTGGCCAGAGGGAAGCATCATGTACAGTATGGTATTTCAACTGATTACCATTGCCCCATGCCTTCCTTTTAATGTTTCATGTCTTCACATTTTCTGTTTGACGGTGCCCCCAAAGAAAGCAGATTTTTCTGCTAGATTTTTCATCTTCCACAGAGTTTCAGCTCTGAGGCTCATTCGTGCAGTGGTGACATTTGTTTGCTACAGAGACATGTATTTCAGTTTGTTCTTCCTAGTTTGTTTTATATTCTCTTAGGTACAGAATTTTTTTAAAGAGGGAAGTGGAGCCTGATGATTCATGCTGATTCCTCAAATATGTAACTAGTTCCATTTGTCCACTTGTCTTTCAGACCCTCTATACACACACTGAAGTGAGAAGGACCCTCTAAAGTCAAATGTCCACGCTCAGCTTGTTGGTGATTAAGTGGTAGGTGTTGGCCAAAGGCAGCTCACATGTTCACCTTGTCTTTTTCTGCATACACATGGTTAGAAACTCTGTCACGGTCCAAAGCTGCTCCCTTAAAATGGCATAATACAAAGCAGAGAAAGAAGTTTCATCTAAGACAAGACAACACAGGGAGTAGGCATGATTGCTGGCCTGTGGTGACTCTCCAACAGCAACCTAGAAATACCAGCTTCATGTTCTGGGTAATTTCCTAACTTGTGTATCAGTATTTTTAATAGACTATCTCCAAATGCTATTAACGATAGCTTGTATATGTTATTTAGGTCTAATAAAATAACTGATCAGCTGCTGGGCTGTTGTTGAAGCAGAGCTGTCATTTCACACAGTGCCTCCTTACTTATCTTGGGATATACTTACATTACAGATCAACATAGCATACTTAGGCTAAAATGAAATATCTAGAGACAGCTAAGCAGCCAATAAAGACTGCGAATCCATCCTGATCCTTCATACAGAATTAGCAGAGTTTAACTTCCTAGCTAAGCCCTTAGCTAGCTGGCCCATGCTTAGCTTCCTACTGTATTTGCTCGCCTGCTGTCAGTATTCCCCTTAGCTAGTTTAAAACCAGGTAAGGCATGTCTGTGGGGGTTGCAGTCACACCTTTAGACAGTAGTGATTGATAGCTGCACAGGATGCATACAGGTAGATTGCCAGAGGAAAACAGACTCGATGCAATTGCACAATGAATTGGATTTTAAACAGAGTCCTCCTAAAGCTATGCATTTGACTCAGGCTGCAAGGCAGATATTCTGAACTCAAACTTCATTGCTGTACAGCAGGGAGAAAAGCCCTGAGCATCTTTCTGACAATGGAGTCAAGGAACATTTTTTTGAAGAATGTTGCTGGATATCTCTTACTCCATTACCTCAGAATATTTCTTATATCGACATGAAAACAAAAAAGTGTTTGTCTGTCTCTCTGTTGAGAGACATGCACTAAGAGCTGGGAACATTCTCTGTCGTCAGTGAGACCCTTGCAACAATAGGCTGTGGTAACAGTTCAGGCCAGACAAAGTAAACAGGCATCCTGTCACTAAAGTTGTCACATCACAGGTGTAATGGTGCAGATGGGTGTGGTGGCAGACTCTGACTTGCATAAAAACATGTTTTAAAATCAATCAACAAGTGCATAATATGCAATTCAAAACCCTACATCCTTGAATTCTAAATCTGTAGCTTTGCAAATTGGGATGGACAGAGGTTGTGATACAATTAGCTCATAGGGTATTCCAAACTCTCAAAAGTTGAACTCCTTTTGAAGACAAATGGAACAAAAATGCAGTTTCATGCACAACAAGCAGCTACTCATCATAGGGTGCCTAGATCTTCATCAACTGCCACTGTCTTACGGTCTGGTGAGTACTTGAAATGTCACCTGTATGCATGTGAGTTAGCACCTGCTGAAATCAAAGGGGCAATTTGCAATTCAGTTCTGATTTCAGGCTTTACAGATGCTCAAGCCAATAGATCTACATCACTTATACTTCAGTCATGATTGCAAAGATTTATTGGCAACCATAAATCTATCAGTGTAAGGCATATCTACCCAGGGAAGTTAGTCCTTAAAAGGAAGGATGTAGATTTTTAATGTGATCATTTTTGTATGCTAGCTCACTTTGAGTTATTTTTAACAAATGCTAAAATTGTTCCAGTATAAAATAATGTAACTTTACTGTGTAAGTGGAATATGTTACCTAATTTCTAGAGCACTAGAAATAGGAAGGAGTTACATGGGGTAATGTGCTAGAAGTTCACATTGCTGCACATTCACAGTTACAGCACACTGGCTTCTTTATGTAACAAACCATTAGACCTTTTGGTTTTAAGTATAAGTTTAGCACTGGAAAACAGCCAGAAGACAAATCTGTGCATCTGCTGCTAGTCTGGTATGCTCCACATCTTGAGAGGAGCCATCTAACTAGCTGACATCATTAGCATACGTATGCCGCCTTCTTTCCCCATTCCAAATGTGCAGTCCTGTAAATCACAGCAGGCTGGAATTCTGAACTCCTTAATGCTGTTTGAAATGGCTAAATTAGGGCCTCTCTTCTTTGTGTCCGCACAAATGCTAGGTGAAGGCACTGATATTCGGAAGTATGGCCACTGGACTGATTCACTTCCCGGCCTGCAGCTTGTGCTTCAAGGGCAAATATCCAGTGCCTGCGTTTATTGGTCGAAGATGGAGGGCTCAGCAGCGCCTGGAGGCTCTTCAGCAGCTTGCTGTGTAAGTGTTCTATGGTTGGATAATTTAAAATGAACATACAAAGAAAACCAACAAAAACCACACTGAAGTGGAGATGACTGCAATTTGCTCCTACTTATATTTCCCTTGAAATTAAGAGATTGCAGCTGTTGTGGAGTATGGTTACCCATCTGTTTCTTACAGGGTGGATGTTGCACATTCCTTCATCCCTGTGCTATCTGCTTTGCAGCGGTTGCCATGAAAAAGAAGAAAGCTATTTCAATCTCTTACAGATCAGATGAGTTATGAAGCCTTCAGTGACTCATGTGTGTTACTTCTGTGGGAGCTCTTTCATTTTAGTCCCGTGTAGTTGCAGCTGGTTAGGTTGCTTTTGCTGCTCTTTCCAGGGTCCTTGTGGCCTGAGCCAGGGCACCACATTTTTAGTGCAGGGGTTTCTTAGTTGAGGTTTCTCCTGGCGTCACCATTTGGGTTCTGATTCAGCAAATATTAAAAAAATAGTTTATATGTTTTGCCACACCACAGGTTTTTTAAAGCCCTCTTGTAGCTGTATTAAAGACTGCAGGCATCAGCCTAGGTTTTTGTTTTCAGAGGTTCTTTCTGCTTCAAGCAACTAACTTTAGACCATGGGCTTTTTAGATGATGCTTGCTTTGGGGTTGCTGGTAACTTGAATTCTACCACCTGCCAGACAATAATCAAAGATGCTCAAGAGTGATACAGTGGATTTCACATCTGGTTTTTTTTCAGTTTCAAAGGCACATTATTTTCATTTCCATAATTAAAAAAAAAAAAATTTGGAGTATTTTTCGTTAATACTATTTTCAGTGGTTCAAGCTGTCCCCAGCACATGAAAACCTCAGTGGCTTCTTATATTTTGCCTGCTTGACACCCGTGCTGCTTAAAAATTGATTTACATTTCAACAACATGTATTTGCAAAATGTCTTGCAATTAACAAAAAAAGAAATACATCCCCTCTGTTTCAACCTGCCCTGATTGACAGTGCTGCTGATACGGAAGACAGAATATTTCCCAGCTGTCTTCTCAGTAGTTGCATTGCCTCTGCAAGGTTACTGGGAATAAATGTTCATTTATTTCAGCGAAGTCAGCAAATATAAGTCAAGGACATGCCAGAGGAAGGATCTGTGGAATAAAAAGGGCTATTTCCCTGGGTTCCCATTGTGCCTATAACTATACCATAATAGGTTTATGCTAATAAAGTTAGATCATAAGAATAAGTGCCCACCTGTGCTGCATGAAACACAAATCCATCTGGATGGAGCAACAGTCTGATATGTAAAGAGTCAGCTAGTGGAACTAGCCATCAGCTCAATTAACTCATTTGAATTACAAACACAACTTCACAATAATAGGTTGATTAGTGCTGAGCAAGTGTATCAGGTTACGACATTGCATCTCAAAATATTCCCTTCTCTTTTCTTATGTGATGTGACTGAAAGCCTTGGGAAGAGATGACTTTAAACTTACCTTGGCAGTAAATTGTATGTCACGGGAGGTTAATGAAGCATCTCACTCTAAGCTTTCCTATAGCAGGTGGCCATACTGTGCCTCCCCAAATTCCACAGCACAGTTTGCAGGAATTAGATGAGGGCTTGAAAGACAACTGATCTCAGCATGTAACTCTCTGTTTTGATCCCAGCTGTCAAGCAATGTTATGTATTGTCAATTGTACCTCTGTAAATATACCTTTGTAATTAAAATTAGGTATCAGCAACCAACGTCAGTACCCACAAGCCCATACATCTGTGGTCAGAATTCTTATAAGTTGCCAAAAATGGTCTTATAGAAAACTTGGCCTTTAGGACTTGCCATTTGTATAGCTCAAAAAAAAAAAAAATCATCATAGAATGGCCTGGGGTGGAAGGGACCTTAAAGGTCATGAAGTTGCAATCCGCTTGCTGTGGGCAGAGACACTTTTCACTCAGAGCTCCATCCAACCTGGTCTCAAACACTTTCAGGGACCGGGCATCCACAGCTTCTCTGGGAAGAGCTTCTATTTTTTGTCTTTAACAACTGTGCCGGTCGAGAAGAGTAAGACTGGAGTATAAAGCAATTGTGAAATCAAATAGCAATCCTGATGAATAGCTTTCAAATTACTCAATTCTACCCATTATCTCACTGACTGCCTTAATGAGATTTTCCACATGATCTTCCAGAGCCTTAAAGAAAACTCTTCAAGATGTTATAGTGAAAGATTTAAACAGTCTGCCTACTTTAAATTCAAAGTGGGGAAAAAAATGAAGAGTGTTCTTGCAAAAGATATGGTTGTTCCAGGATAGATTTTGAAACATTCCCACGATTGTCCTAATTTTTCTCCTTTACTGAAGAATTCAATTGAAATTGCTGATTCTAAATTTTTAAACATTTGCTCAAAATCTCTTTACCTACTTTTCAAAGGCAGAAAGCGTAAGTCTTCTCCTTTGCTCATTCTGCTCCTTTACACATATTTCCTGTAATGGAAAGTACTTCACTCTTAAGGAAATAAACTGGTTACCCCCACTTCCAATAAAAGTCAAGCATGTACAAGTGGTCAATCCTTTTCATAACAAGCTCATAAGGAAGTTTTAATAAAGGCAGCAAAGACCATTTCTTGACCAGACACCGTGGGAAATATACATAAAGTGTCAAACTGTTTTGCTACATAGGTAAATATGAAAAAACGAAATATAATTGCTTGTATAAGTGTGAGGACTGGGGGAAGTTTATAGTATGCACGTTGGATAGTGCAACCGGAGGGGAGAGAGAGAAAAAAAAGGGGCATGAGGAAAAAAGATCAGCACTGCTCTGAATGTACATCTTAAATGATATCCCGTATTTTGGCTTTCAGAGGTCAATCTGCTCTTCAGTTACCTCAGATTGTGTATGAAGATCCTGAAGTTGGTGGAAGGAATCGCTACAAATATTTTGCACCGTAAGGAATGAACTGATTTGAAACTGGGTTCAGACACTTGCTTCTGTGCAGTTTAAAGAGCACCTAAGTAAAGGCCAGAACATTATTTTTTTTTGCGTTTTCTGTCAGTTCTTTGATCACTGATATGGAAAATTTTAATAGTAACCAAATCTTAAAACACAAGGTCCTTTTAAATTCACACTATGGTAGGAGTTTCAGTTATGAACTACCATATAAGCAAATATACCAGACATTCTGTACTTAATAAGAAAGCTTTGGGCTGTAGATCACCCTGTGCAAAGGAAAAACATATTTACAAAGCCATTGTGGTTCTCCAGACCCCTAGAAAGGTGTTTTCTTAAGAAGGAATGTTTTAACTCCCAGTTTCTGCCAGGAGCCGAAAGGGGTCAAAGGGAAGCTTTGATTAACTTTTCATCAATGTCCTCTACTGCAGGACTGCTCTGCTCCTTCCAGAATGTCATTGCAGATCAGCAATGGACTCAAGATCTGAACCAACAGCTACCATATAAACATTCTTGACTTAGTCACATACACTTTGAATTGCGTTCACTATTTTAATCAGCAGCTATTGGCCACTATGTCCACTTTAAATATAAAAAAATGGCCAAGTTTAATAAATTGAAATCTATTATGGCACCTTTATCAGCAACTTTAAAAGAACAAAGATGATGTTATCTTCTGCAATATGAAATTAAGCTTCAAAGTCTCCCAAAGGCTGAAGGAAATCAATAGAGAACTGCAATATGCAAACCGTAAGAATGCCTAGGAAGAAATTATTAATATGTAGTTGAGCCCATATCACTTTCAAGAGACCTCATAAAATATTGAAAAAAAGGAAACAATAGAATTAGATTAAGTCCAAACCAACTTATCAGCTGAATGTAGGAATGAATTTCAGGATATCAAGCAGTTATGAAAAAAACCCACAACTCTTTCAAAGACTTGAAGTGAAAAAATTAAACTAATTAGTGAAATATACACAAAATGTTGGGAGCACACTCAAAACTAACTTTTATAATTGTCTTGTTTTGCAATTCCACTTTCTGCTTTGACTCAAGAATAACACTCGGTTCTACTGGTGAAACTTTCTCTGTTACTCCTTAGCTATGAGAGTTCTTTAATATTCAGGCACAATTCTTAAACATGCAACTACAGAACCTGAGTTGTGGAAAATCAGTGTAACTCCACTGAAATTAGTGAACTGCAGTTTTTCTAAACCCCTAACCCCTGACCCTAACCCTAACCCCTGACCTCTGACCCCTGACCCCTGACCCTGACTGTGCCGACCCTAACTGCTCATCCTTGTTGTCTTAGTTTTATTCTCTCTTTTCAGACCTCTCAGCTCTGCTAATACACTGCCTCCAGGAGCTGTTCCAGAAGATGTTGCTTCTACAAAGACAGAGTAAGTAGTGACTTGTGGAAAATTTATAAGGAGTAACATCTCACCAGAAAATGATCAGGAGACTATTTAGCTGGTGATCCGTATTTTTCATAATGAACCAACAAGAAAAGCTTGTTAAGAGGTAAGGTGCTGTTCTCATCATTGAGAATTCTAGAGGAAACAGGTGATTGACTGTTTCAGAATTTGCTTGCTGTATATAAGTAGTGCTTTGTGAATAAAAGACATGCCTCTACTGTGTTAGGATTGTGAGGCTTGAAACAGAAAGCTAGGTGTCTGTGAATTCCAGAAGAGACACCACTGCAAAGAAGATTCTCTGGTAGAGCAGTATTGTTGGAAAGTCTTCTGATGTGTTATTACAGTCTCTGATAGATGCAATACTGCTCAGAGATGTAGAGCATCCATGATGTAGTCTAATGTGGTTTTCAGAGAGTATCAAATTTTGAGGTCACATAATAAAATTCAGTTCCTAGTAGAGTCAGTGGAAGTTGCACGTGCTTATATCAGAATTAAATTTTTATTCTGGAATTGTTGGAAAGAGAAACATGTAAACAAAATTGAAGCAGTCCTACTTCATGTTACTTCAACCTTTCTGTGTCCATTAAATGCAATGCTTTAGAATGGATATGTAGGGAAGATTTGTATGTAATAATCATGAGAGCTGAAACTAGAAGATATCTGGATTATTTACCTAACTAGGGTGTTTCAGACTCAGTGTAGCCTCAGTCTGCTTTTACTAAAGATAATGGAATTAACATCAATGGGAGTTGTGTTAAGATAAAGCAAAACACATTGAAGTCTCCTACCTTTGACTGATGTGTTTCTGGTTTGTTTGCTTGGGGTTTCTTTTAATGAATGTGACCAACGTTCCTCCATCTTACACCTCTTTTTAGGACAGAGCCACATGTCCAGCCAGCTGCAGGAGACAGCCAAGTCTTTGGCCTCATGTTCCGAACTCTGGGGACACAGACAGATTACAGGGATGGTGAAGCACAGACAGATCCTTATTCCCCTGAATATGTAGTTCCCAGTGGCTCAGTCCCTGAAATTCTGATGCTTGCTACACTCACTTGGGGTGAGTTGTGAAATTAAGAGAAATTATAATAATCATGCCACTTCTTTAGCAGGAGGTTCTTTTCAGTGTCAGGTTCCAAGTTTATTGCCAGCTTTGGAAGTCCTTTGTTGTGTGCATTTGGCACAATTATTTTATCTGTTTCTAAAATAAGTATGATATTTGCCTACTTAATGGTGCTGTTCTGGGGCATTTCATGGAGAGTTTGAAGATCATTCAATATAAAAAGCTCATGTTTTACAAATATGAACTAGGAACAGTTTTTCCATTTACCCAGTGTTCTTCAGCTGCTCTGAGTTAACAGTGTTTAAAAAAAACCAAACAGTATGAAGAATGCTGCCCTGGAATATACCTGTGGTCCTCATCTCCCAGTGTCTCACCTGTAATGATGATGGACATGGACATGCCAAAGAAAGTGCTCATTTGCAGAAAGTATCTTCCTGGAAAAGCTTTTCCTCCTCAGCAGCCTGCAGTAGAAGAATGAAGTGCCAGAGTTGATGTCCACTGAACTATAGCGACTGCAGGTCCCACCATCCCTCATACTGTAGGATTTCACTGGCCTTAGAAGTATTTACTTCTGTCTTTTGACAGTTCTGCTTGTGTTTAGCACGTGGGCCTGTGCCCATCCAGCCCTCTCATACGTTTTGCTGGTAGCTATTTGTGGGATTTGCCAATCTCCTAAAGAGCTAATGCTTCTTGTCCCTGTAAGGTCGGGGGTTGCCAGCAGGACAAGCTGAGATGGAGATTATTGACCGCATCCGGGAAAAATGTGCTTGGGAAGCAGCTCTGCCACCCATGGACAGCCCCTCAAACATCGCAAAGAGGTTGAAGATGATGGAGGCTATGGAAAGGAAGGAGTGGGCCTACAGAGAAGAGGAAATAGATAAGTAGGAGTCTAGTTATTCTCTTTTATTTCCTTTAATTATTGGCTGAATAGAGGAGGAGCAAGAAGGTTTAAGGGATTGGCTGAAGGGTACAACAAGCCTTCTATTTCTGTGAAAATACCCTGGTTTTGGGAAGGGATGTTTTTCTTAAATGTAATCTACAGGTCTGCTGCCACAATACATTTTACCAGTGCTTAACTCCCTTTTTAAAATGAAAGATTGAATAAGAGAGATGCAGTATGAACTATTTGTTAAGTAGTCCATTGGTATGTAGGATCTGATGGTGACAGCATTGCACAGAACACTGCAGAGTACAGTCAATATTACCTGACCTTTTCTTTCCTTGCAGGTTGCAGAAGGTTCAACTGGAAGTCTTTAAGAAGCTGCTGCAGAGGCGAGAGGAGAATCAGAATGAGCTGCATGCCGTGCGCTTGTACAAGCAGTGGCAAAATCATCGGAAGGCTAAAGAAGAGAAAATGAGAAAGATTCAGCGTGACTGTGCATTGAGTAGGTCTGACAGACAGGAGGAGAGGGATATGAGACAGTTTTCAGACAAGCCATTTCTATTTTCACAAGGTTACAGTCTGTTCAAAATGAAATAGGTTGGATCCACAATATCGATATACATGGCCAGCATTTGGTCTGTCTTTATTCATGTTTTTTATTTTATCTAGCAGAGGTGCTTGTGAATTTACAAAGGTACAGCTTTTATAGAGCTGTTTGTATGAACCTTCTCACATTTGTATTTCCTTTTCAGTGCTCAGGAAGCTGATAGCTAAGAGGAAGAATTTGATGGGAAAGCTGGAGAGACGAGATATCATCAAAGAGTATAATGACTTTTCATCACCAACATATGCTCCTTTGTCTCGAATTGGTTTTTTTCCAGACAACAATTCTGACTACTATGTGGTAAAAAACTTCTATCTTAACACCTTTGCAGGTAAGGCATTTTGGAAGACTTAGCTGTAGGAAATAGTTACCTGAGATATTACCAAAATTCAAGTTTCTCTCCCCATCACTCCACTGCTTAATCACTGTATTAAAATCCTTGTATGTATTATAATCCATGTATGTATTATAATCTTTCTTTGTATTATCATTTTAGGATTGTGTGAACTGGAAAAATCTGTCCGAGATTCTGTCTTCCAGCTCAAGATTAAAGCTCCAAAACCTAAATGCCCTATCACTAAGACTGGCTATATTAGAAAGTCAGGAAGGCTAGACACAGTCCTGGCACAAGTTCACCAGGTATGAAGCTGCATCCAGCAGCATGTCAGTTCCTCTTAGATTTGAACTGCTCATAAATGCAGTTCGGAAGAGGTGTAAGCTTCTTCCCAATTTCTTGTGGTAAATTCTTATTCTGTAAAACAACTGCAAGGACAGAATGGATCAAACATGCAGACTGTTGCAGGCTTGATGAGTACTGCTCTGATACTCAGCTCATCAGTACTTTCACTCCCGCTTCTGCTCCAGTCCTATAGGAAACAAGCACAGCCACTTCTGTCTTCCTACAGGTTAGGTATTTGGATTGGAACATATTATGTCAATTCGAAATTCTCACCTTTTTCTCATTCTGATTTCTCCATTTTATAATACACTGCTGGCTGCACTGTCAAGCTTCCAATAATTCAAGAAAGCAAATCTGGATTCATATTCTAAAAATTTTGTACATTTTTTAAAAGGTCCATCTTAGGTACATACTGTAAAAACATCTGCAGCAAAGCGTGATTTAAATGACCCCACTCATAAAATCAGGTCACAGTGGTGGATGCATTTCACTGTTGTTCCCTAAGAACAGCATCTGATTTGCAAACATGCTAATAGCATTTTGCATATCTTAATTTATCACAACTGCTCATGCAGATGAGGTGTCCATATATGCAATTAGCCACCAAGGAAAGAAGTGCCTCATTTGCATCTGCAATCACAATATTTGTAAATTACATGTACTTTTAAGTACACTTCTTGTGATGCTGTTGAGAGTTATCTTCATGTAAAATCAGGAATATTCTTGGCTGGCTGCTGTATCCTTGGAAAATAGTGACTCTCATTTGTAAAGCTTGGCAAGTNCATATTATCTCAAATTTAAATTCTGCTGGATCTTGTAAAAGATGAAGTATTGCATCTCATTATTATCCAGAAAGAAAATTTTCAAAGAGAATCTTGAGTGCTACAGGAATTGTTCAAGAGTAGGGACAAAACTCCTAGTTTTAAAGACACAGAAGTATTGAAGGGGTTTGAGTTTGGGTGGGTTTGCATAAAATTTAAGAAGTGATTGTGTAATCTGCATCATAGCATGGTTCTCATTGTCAGCAGAATACTAGTCCAAGCTTTTGGAGCTGAATTCCAATTACAGCAATTGTATTCTGTTTGTTTAAAATACTTCTCATGGTTTGAAAGACTGTGGTGAAGTGTCCAAACTGTAGCCACAGAGAAGTGTGAGCAGGCGAATGCTGGCTGCTCACACAGTAATGTCTCTTCAAAGAAAAACTGGTGGACAAAGGAAGATGGAATGCAGAGCAAATGCAGACAGTTCTGCACATTTTCCTTCTTAAATCAGTGTAGATCACTTGGTCTGCATAGATTTGTAGCAACTGAGAACCTAACATAAGTAATACTCATTTCCCCACCACAAGAAGTCAAAATGAATATTCTTTTAAAATCACAAACCATTTCCTTTGCAGGCAAAAATGATGAAATAAATCCATTATGCAAAATTTAACTGCTGCTTTTAGATATACGGAAGCAGACACCAGACTAGTTGGTCCAGACAAGCAAAAAGTACTGACACTGTGAAACACCCAGACTGCCTCATCCACTGTTAGATTTTAACAAACTTTCTGTTCAAAGAATCAAGAAATGACTGCCCTAATTAGCTCTTGAGCTCTGTGGTGCTGTTCCCAGTCACTTCTCCCATCAGAGGCTTTTCCTTCTGAAGTTTGGTGGCTATAGCATGTTCTGGCTTAGCAGAGCCTTGCTGACAGGTCCACCTCATATGCTACTGGAGCTGTCAAAGCCAGAGCAGTAAAGCGTGCAGAGTACTTGCATTAACAGAATTTAGGAGAATCCTTCCTGAGAGGACAGCTCTCTGACCACTTGGAGTAAGCAGTCCCAGTTGTGCCAACAAACCTCCCATCACGCACAGTAGAAAAGAAGTTTAAAGCAGGTAATTAGGGATCACCTTACAAGGGTGCTGTGTTGCTTTGCCTTATTTCTTTTGCTGAATAGCCACACCAGTTTTCTATTCAAAAGCTTTACTTTAGTGTTCTTCTACTTAATCTATAAATTCTCTCCCATAATCCTAGAAGTAAAGTGGAATTCTAGAAAATTGAGAGAGAGTACATGGTGATCTCGCTCTAGAATGAGTTTCTTTAATTTTCTCTGGATTATCTGGAAGCAGGTGATAAATACAGGAGGAATGCTAGATTTTGGCCTCAGAAGTAATTAGTTTTAATAAAGGAAGTTTCCAAGGCTTGCTTCTCTGGCCAAACATGAGGAAAGATGGATCAATTCTCTTCATTATGTTCCTTTTCGTTTGCCAGATTGACAGTATTCCTAAGCTTAAAGCTTGTTAGAAGGGATAAGCAACAATCCAAGTAACTACAAAAAGGATCTGTGTCCTCTTAAGAATGAGAGCTGCTTCTTTCAGACATGAAACTAAGCCAAAAAGAAGTGATTTTAGAAGGACACTTTTTGAGGACCATCCTGAAACCTTTTGCAGGAGTATCACGTACACTCAGTAGTCTTTGAATAATTCTCTGAAATAAGAGAACATGGCAGAAACAGGAGTGACCCAAAGTTTACAGTAAAAACAACAATCTTCATCTTAAGCCTGATCAGTAAAAGGACAAAGAAAGGTAGTTCCTAGCCAGCACAGATAACAGTGCTTTAAGGAATGTAAGTGAACTGTTATATAGACAGCCTTGGATGAAAACCCGAGGCATTAAGGACATAACATACCAATACAGAAAACTACCGCAGGGAATAAATGCAACTAGGTAAGTGAATACACCAAGGAGTGGAGGAGGTGGTAGAAGACATCCCAGTGCAGAACAATACATGACTTTAGGCAGATCCTTTATGCTCTGGTGACTCAAGAGGGGTGAAGTGTCAGGTAGTTTCAAAGTGTTGGATCAAGATGAGGTCAGAACCAAAAACTTCTCACCTCAGCATTAAGCACAATTCTCACCATGCCTGTTTTCCTTTATCTGGTTGCTGGAAGGAGGTAGAGAAGTAGAGGGGCCAAGAATGTCTCTGGAGAAAATCTCTGCCAACTTCAAACTATAGAAAAGCCTGTTTAAGCAGTTATTTCTTCAAGAACAGATCTCTACACTGTGTTAGTTGGCTCATGCTCAGACAGGCTCTGAGAGCTTTTATGTCAGTTTTGATCAGCCAAGATGCAGCAGCCATGGTGCACTGCTAAGCGGGTTGGCAGTCTGTCCTCAGCGATCCTACCTGAAAGGAGGCTGTAGCCAGGTGCAGGTTGGCCTCTTCTCCCAGGCAACCAGTGATAGGACAAGAGGACATAGTCTTAAACTGCACCAGGGGAGGTTTAGATTGGAATTAAGGGGAATTACTTAACAGAAAAGGTGATTAGACATTGGAATGGGCTGCTCAGGGAGGTGGTGGAGTCTCTGTCCCTGGGGGTGTGTAAGGAAGGACTGGACGTGGCACTCAGTGCCATGGTCTAATTGGCATTGTGCTGCTCGGTCATAGGTTGGACTCGATAATCTCAGAGGTCTTTTCCAACCTCATTGATTCTGTGATTCTGTAATCACACCTTCGTCATTTACGAGCAAAAAGGAAGAAAGAGAACCATGACTGTATACGTTGTGCTGTACATGAAAATCAGATATATCTAGGGTCTTGTGGAAAGGAGAGGATGCACAGAGACGATAAGGGAGGAGTCCAAAGAATGGATTGAATGATTTCTTTGAATGGAGAGTTGCTTCTTAAGCCACCATCCTGTCAAGAGTTCTGCTTCTCAGAAGCTGACTAAGAAGCTAAGGTGTATGGTGAAAAGCATGAGTGCCATTTGCTGTTCACTGCATTTGCCAGGAAAATGGAAAGGAGATGAATTGTGTTCTTTCACTGTCCAATCCAACCAGCTCCTACCTTGACTCTGAACCTACTACCTTAATAAAGGAATGTAGTCTGTATCACGAAAATTGGAGTGTGATATGTAGGTAGTAACATATGGTATATGTTGCTCAGAAATTTAGCAGTTTTATCTTTTTAAATAAGGTATTTTTGAAGTGATTCTTGACTACAAGTTTCAAAAACCTGGTTTTGTTCCTAAAAAAACCCCTATTTTGTTAAAATGGGTTTAGTTCCAAAACCTATTTTTGGAATAGGTTTCCCTGTTTCCAAAAATCAGAACTTGTTAAGTTAGGCAGAACCAGTTAAGGCAAAACCCCTATATTTTCTTTTTCTTTTCTTATGTTAAACTCTTAAAATAATTTAAAGCATCAGATTAGAGAAGGCAAATGGTAAGCATTTTTTTTACTTAGTAAAGATAGTCAAGCAGGCACTAGATAGTGCTGACATGAAAACATAAAACTACTTCTAGGAACTGCAATAAATCTACATGAATAATGATTCCCTCGTGTCCAAATTTCTCATAGATTTTTCTGTCTTTGAAAGTAGTTATTCTGGTTATATTTTGTTATACTGGTTAGCAGAAAACATTTTGGAGGCCACAGTTTTATGCGAGAAATTCTCATTATTGTGCTAATAAACATAGTAGCCGTTGTTTTCAAAAGAGTGACAACTACAGCAGCTTTTTCTTTTTGCTTCCCTTGCCCTGCCATGCAAATCTCCTTATAAATCATAGCCAGCACTGTTATAATCTTCATGCTAGAGAGCTCTAAGGTCTTCACATACAAAACACAGTTCAGAAAATCTCGCAACGTTTTTGGGCTATAACCGTTTCACGTGGCTTAAAAGCAGTTTATAGGCTCTGATTCTTGCATTATTAACATGGACCATTTAAGAAGCTTTCAATAATAAACTATCCCCTCCACCTAGAAACCTCTCTCCTTTTCTGGAGCAATTCATTATCCTGACCTGAAAGTTCAGCTCCTACATGCAAAAAGGGTTTTTGTACAATGACTACTAGAGTTTCAAAACTTCATTAATTTCACAATTAAATTCTGTGCAAATGCCATCAGTTTCCTGTTACTGGAGAGATAAATTCAGCATTGAACTTTTTTCCGAAGTTTTTCTTTTGATTTCCCTCGCTGGTGAAATACTGTATTTGAACATATGAAAGAGGGAGAGTGAAAAAAGGAAAAGGCACACTTTCCCTTGCTGGAATATGATCTTTCAATAATAAAGACCAAAGATCCAACCCATACAGTAGTAGGATTATAGTTTTGAAGGAGCTTTAAATGTATATACTCCTTTCCCTTTCTTTGCAAGCCAAAGTGTGATGTCCTACAGCAGGCAAGCGTTGCCATGCAGTTGGAAATGCTTATCTGAATATCTAATTCTGAGGGGCTGGTGGTGGGAAATTGGCAGGATTTGGGCTTTTTAAACAGTTTGAAAATGTCTTGAAAGAGCTGAGGCTGTGGTGGCACTTCCACTCTAGTCTGCTGACAAGATGTGGCATCTGCCACCAAACAGCTGCGAGCAAGATAAACCCCACATTTAATGGGCTTTTGGATTTTCTTGGCAGAAGGAAGTTTTTGGACAAGACAGTTTCTTTTTTGCCCCCAGCCCACCTGTACAGTTGCTGTGGGTGCTGCTGGGCTGCTGGACAGTTGTAGATGAGCAGAGCAGAGTTCCAAAACATATTTTGCTAGGAAGGGGTCATTTGGTTCAATCCTGTGCAGTAATAGCCTATCATACAAAGACATTTCACTGAGGAAGGGCCACAGAACAGTGACAATACACTCTTCAAGTGACCCCTTCATAAAATCTTCTGACGGCATAACATTTCTAACCCGCAGTAACAAGCATTACCTATAGTTAAAGGCAAAGATTTATAGTGTTCTTAGAAACTTAGCTATTTGAGAATTAAAGATGAAGTTCATACCAATTTTAGATTAATTTTAGGTGATTCACAGGTGCTGATGACTTATTAGTAAATACAGTAAAATCACTCCTGCTTCCTTCTTACATATGATTTTGACATCCCCATCAATATCTTCTGACCAACCAGTAGCCTCGCCTACTGACCATACTCAGTTTTTCAGTTGATGTGCAGTAAGAAATAGAAGCCACAAGCCTGCAAAGCTTTCAGCTCCCTGTAGTCGCTGTGGTCAGCAACAATTGGCATCTAGAGGACTGGCCTTATTATGCTGTTCTATCTCCCCATGTTCTTACCAAATTGGATGCCTTTTGCAGGCACTACTGGAGAAGAAGAATAAAGCCAAGGAGCCAAAGAAACGTCCCCGTGTCTGTGAAAAAGTAGAAACCCCTGTTCCTAAGCCACCCACTCTAATCCTGGAAAAACCATCAACTGTAAGTGAGTTGGTTTTAGCACTTTTTACCTCATTGATCTCTGATTGTTTCCTACACAGCTGTTAAAGGAATGCCCAGAGAATGAAAGTAGAGAGCTTTAACTTTTTTGTGTGCATCCATATTAAAAATAGCCATAATTACTTCTTAAGACTCTCTTAGTCTCTTTATTCTATAAGGATACTAGCAGCCAAAGATTTGAAAATAATTTACAGTATCTGTTGGCCAGATTCTTAAGTAAACTTTATTTTATAAAGACATAAATTAGTAGACATGTTATTCACTTGTTCTTGGGGAACAAAAAGGCATCATCATCATCATCATCATCATTATTATTATTATTATTATTATTATCATTATTCAGTAGCTTCCAACCTTCTGATCTGACAGCAGTATCATAATCCAGTGAGGCAATTAAGTTTAGATGTATTGAAGTCAGAAAGACTTTGGCTGCTTAGCACTGAGCATGCACTTCATTAATTTTCTGGAGTGAAGCTCTTGTCATCATGCAGGATGCAGTGTTTGATGAGCATGCACCAGTTCACAGATAATGATTCTCCTGCAGAGATTGAAATAGCAGTAATGATGTGTCATGGGGGATGTGATATGCTGTAGGAAAAAAATTACTTTTTAGGGGAGCTGCAACTTCCTTTCCTTTCTTAAAGTAACATACTTAAGAGCTTGGTTGCCCTAGTGGACTGTTTTGTCTTCTTACTAAAACCATTTTCATGATGTACTAAGAATCAGACAGAATTACCGTTTAAACTTGTGAATTTAAGAGTCACACAACCATGAAAGTGAAGAACGTCTTATTAAATCATCCATGCTGCTGTGTTCCTTTGTGCAGTATGATATTCTATGTTTTATACAGTCTATTTTAAGATAACAAGAATTAAGAACAAGAATTTCTTATCTCCTTGGGGAGAGCTTTCCACAGCTTTATCAACTTGTAAGCATTAGATACTGTATTGCAGTGGTGGATTTACACTGTTTAGGCTTACCAGTTTTGGCAGATTTTTAAGTACTTTGAGGTAACATGGTAAGAAATCAGAAAAATTTTTCTACCACTTGTTGTCATTCTTGAGTGTATTTACAGATTATAGTTGGGGTTTTTTTTAAGAATTCCAATGCAATAGAATTCCACCTTCATAAATTCTGTCAACATTTGGTTTATTTTCAAGAATCCTTATGTGTGAACACATGAAAGATGGAGCTCTCCAATGAAGCTCCATCTGTAAAATCAGGCCACTTGAGCCACTGAAGAGCAGCACTAACATCTCCTGCCTTGCCAAATCCAAGTAAGATTTCTCCTACCAGGTGGCTGTGAGGAGCAGTGAAAACAAGGCTCTCCTCTGTTGTTAATGCTTCTCTTCCTTCCGCACACCCATATGAGTACCAAATTCTAAGTGCTTCCCACTGGAGCTGAGGATCTCGAAAAGAAACTGTGCCAGAAGGAAGTGGAGAGACTGGAGGCACTACTGCAAGCATCCTCAGCCTCTCTCCCCCAGTCATTTCTAATGGACTTAATAGCTACAACAAATTTCAGAGAGCACCTCTGAATTCCTTCATTAGTTTATGACTTTCTTCCAGCCTCCTCTAGTTTTCAGCCATCTCCTAGATTCCTCTATATCCTTCATTTTTCTTTTTTTCTGCAGGGCATTTTAGGCTTTTCATCTCCCCTCATTCTTTCCTGCTGGTCTGTAGCAGGCAGATGGACAAGCTGATGATTACACTTGCTAAGGCATCATTTGCAGCATTCAAAAACAGAAGTACAGAAAAATGCTTCTCATAAAAATTCAAACCTAATCTTAGTTAATATCACACCAAGCAGTTTGGCTTACCAGTATGTGTGCCATCACCATTTCCAAAACTGTCCTGAAGGGATTTCACACTGTAGCCAGGTGATGCGGTAGAGTTTAGCTCTCTAGGACTGGAAATTCATCCCTTCTTTCCACAGAAGAAGAACATACCAAATCACAAGTCCTCTCGCTAGTTCTGCTTTGCTCCTCCTGGGTGCTGGTTTGGAAAGGCAGGAACGCTTCCTTTTGCCTTTGGAAAACTCAATCTTCAACACCTAAGAAGAAACAGATAACTAAGATTCAAGCCCACACGACTTCTCTCATCCCACACTCTTCCCTGTTTTTCCAGCACTTCTTAAATACCACATGGCAATGCAGACCTCATAGGTTCTTTATTAAGAAAACCTTGCTTCCAATTTTAAGATTTCTTTTTATCTTTCCCAGGCACCCAATGGACTTTTTCCTTTTCCTACTGTCAGCTCCAAACTCAAAGACCCCTCGTGTAGAAAAAATGCTGCCATTTGTGCTTTGTCTACTTCCTCTATTTAAAATAAGCCCCTTTTTTTTTACCTTCTGTGGTCATATTCCCTTTCCCACCATGCTCCATTATTCTTCCAAATTGGTATCAACCACACAATGCTAGGGCAGTAAAGTTCTCAAAGAGACAAATCACAATAGACTGTAGTTAATTTTACTTCCAAACTGTCACTTTGTGAGTCTTAAATTTACTGACTTACTCTGATAAAGATCACCACTCGAATAAATATCAAAAGAAAAATTGTATATGTTTCCTTTTAATTTAAAACCTTGTCTTATGGTTAACAGCTCTCCTGGACATGTTCTATACCCTTAGTGTCTTGACCTGTTAAATTAATGTAGCTTTAATTGTAATTGTTGTTAATTTAATTCTAGCTGTTAAATTAATGATGTTCATTTTGCAAACTTAGATTCAGTCAAGCTACAAGTAGTACTTATAATGCATACAGTAATTTTCTCCATCAGCATCTCCTTATCATTAGGTTCTCATCTCTAAAGACCCTCTAAAATCTCAAATAAATCTCAAATCTCAAACCTTTCTTCCCCATCCCTTGTAAAACATGGAACTACATGTTATTCTGACTCACCTTCCTTTTCCTAGAAATGAGATGAATGGTGTTCAGAAACAACCAAGAAAAGACAGGTTATGAGTTAAACTGTTTCGTAGTTAGACAGATAATCTACAGAAATCCCAGTCTCCAAGGAAATAATTAATTACTTTATGGATATTTGTTGTGTTTTGGCAGGAGGAAGAGGAAATAGACTTGACAGTGATCTGTCTGCAGAAGTTGCTCCGTGGCAGGGCTCTTCAGAACATGGTATTCTGTCTCTTTGTTTATGTCAGTCTTCAGAATGATGGTGGGAATGACTGATTGCAAAGGGTGTTTGCAATCTTTCTTCCACAGCACTAATCAGGGGTAGTGAGGCTTCTGCATCATATCCTCCCATGTGTTTTACGAGTCCTTCGAGGCTGAAGTCTGCTCTCCAGCTCAAATTTCTTACAGGAACCTCTAGGTTCCTACACATCTGTGAGTGTCCCCCAGTTCTTGCCATCCCCTACCCTCAGCTGTTTAATTAGATGCTTCATAGCAGAAATACTCAAATGGCAAATTCTAGACTAGATCTGGACCATGAGTACATTTTTCCCCGATTATGCCAAGATCCCAGGCACAAGAAACCTCCCACATCCCTGCAGGGCAGCTTGTATTTCATACCATCGTTCTGGTTTCCTCTGGTGGTAAGCTGGACCCCAGATGAGGAGCAACTAAAGCCTACCACTGGGATGTGCAGGGCCCATCATTCTGCTTTCAGGGAAACAGAAGGGGGTCTAACTAAAAATTAATTCAGTAGCCTTGCCTTGTGGGCTTTATATTAAGCAAGTCTGTCACTTGTGATCAGACCAGTCCAGAAGGTTTGTTTTCATGTCCACAGAGAGTACAATTGATACTCTCTCTTGCAGTAACTATTTAATGTTTTGAAGTGTTCCCATGCAGGACCCTGAGCTTCAGCAAACAATACAATAATGTGAAAGCAGCTTGAGGTGGAATATAGACTTCCCAAGTGTTCTCCAGTTCTGTGATGATTGCTGAGAAGGATGTTTGAGGCCCTTGTAAGACTGTTGACTTTCAGAGCATGAAATGTCCCACCATTTTAGGAATCTCCTTCCAGCTATTGCTGGATCAGAAATGTATGACTCAGTTGGAGAATGGCCTGAGCAGGGTTGAGTGATCTTTTGTTGCTCTTGAAAGTCCTGTTGGAAGAGAGTGGGACTGAAAATAACACAGTGTCAGGGAGGGCTGGGCCACATAACCCCATAAGAGGGATGGCAGCAGTTCCAGCAACCTCCCCACCAATTTATGGCTGTGGGCTGTTGCTGGGCTCCCTCAAGATGAAGGTCAGACAACAAGAGATGTTGAAACACTGTGAAGCGTTGACATTGAGGCTGATATAATAGGGTATGCAGAAGACTATTACCCCTTTCACTTGACACTGGTGGGGTTGTTCCACATTCCAGTGGTTTGAGTTCTGGGTAAAGCCAAACAGAATAATAATTTTAAAAAGTAGCAAGGGATTATCTATACTCCACAGCAGAAGGTCTCAACTTTCATCTTCTATGCAGAACGGTTTAAGCAAGATTTACGTGACAGCTGTAGTGTTTGCCTAAATGCAACCACAAATTTGTTACAGAGAACTAGGTCTTGGTAACAGCCGACTTTGCAACTTGGAGAAAAAGGGTGTGCTCTGCTGGCGAAAACATGTTGCTCTGTATCCTCCATTTAATATGCTCAGTTGTTTACCTTTATTTTAAAGATGTTTGAAGGGAAGGAGAAGCGCCTGGATCTGATCCGAGAGCTGCGCACCACTCACGCGCTCCAGGAGGATGGACAGCTGCTCTTGAAGGCAGAGAAGCAAATGACACTGTCTTTACAGCGACAGCATGACTCACAAATGCGCCAGGTTTGCTTGCATAGATGGCAAGGTTGATTCACAGCTCCGTCCTGAGCAGACACTCTGTGCTTGCAGTACCACAACACTCTCGCATTTAATTTTTTATGTTTTCTATTATCCACAGCACAGAAGGCACCCCAATAGCAATAAAGCTCTCCTGGCACAGGCCAAGCAGTGAGTGCCTGAGGGGCTAAAATTGCTCTCTCACTGCTCTGAAGGCTCTGGGGAATCTCAGGAACAGACTGAGGCACCCTGACCACAGCTGCTGTGCAGGCTGTGTTTGCTTTGTTTGCAGACAGAGCACTTATTTACATTTAGAGGGCTTTGAACAAACTGCAGTGTCAGATGACCCTCAGTTTTCCCACATTTCAATCCATTTGACTGCTACTGTGACCTGGCATCACAATACGTGCTTGTCACTCACATCTGTCAGATGTTTTACTGAGTGTTTGTTATTGCTCTGTCATTTCCTTGTCCCCTTTCTAGCTTGGCACCCTCTCAGGCTCCTCCTCACGCATAAAACCTCACAAAGGAAGCCAAAGCCAGCTTACTTTGTAAATCCTGCTGGGCTCAAGACTTCTAGAACCTTAGCAATGGTGACACATTGAGGTACCTGCCCCTGTTATGCAGAGCAAAGAAATTTTGGGTGCAATTCTCTGCCAAGGATCTAGTGAGAGCAAGGGATGCAAATTCCCGTGCCGTTTCCTTCAGTGCCACAGCCTTCCAGAGCAAAATGGATAAAATGGCAGATGCTGGTCTGGAATGGATCATAAAGGAATTTTGTACAAAGTTCACTACATTTCAGAGAATACAGTATATATCATATTCCTGCAAGTTTTGTAGTTTTTACTAGTCTGCTGTTTTTTCAATGACCAGCTGTGAGGCAATTCTGCAGGTTCCATATTACAATAACAGCGTCCACTGGCCAGTTTACCTGGTGGAGATGAAGCCAGACCACTGTTTCCTTCTACTTGGGCAGCAACAAAATTTCCCCTTAGATCTCAGTAAAAATTGAAGCAGGTGACTGTGTTCTGTCATTTACCATTTAGCATTTCCAGATACTCCCTCATGCACAGGAAGCCCAGGTGTGGAGTGCAGGAATACACGATTTTTCTACTGAGGAATTAAGAGAAAAATAAAAGCCTTAGGCAGTAGAAACTTGCAGTGCTCCTTTTCTTCTGGAAGCCCAGGTGAGAGCGAAGGAGAAAGCAGTTCAAACACCATAATAACATTCATAGAGAAGGAGAGAGAGAAAATGGTAAAGATGTTGACCTCTGATCTCAGCATTTCCTTTTGGGAGAGTCACTATCCCCCTCTGCTGGTATTGGCCTCCTCTACTCTCACTTACTTTGTACTGTCTCTGAAGGTTCATAGTCCAAGGCTTGGGTTTTCAAAAATTTTGAACTTCAAAACTCTCTGGAATGCACAGGAGTTTTCTGTCTGTGTGCCTATTTCAGAATGTCATTTATGACTCTCAGTTCTATAGGTTTTGGTGGTCACAGGATTTTTTCAGGCTTTTGACCATTTCAGTATAAAAGAAGTTCTTCCTGCTGAAAGAGGAGAGAAACTCCATGAAAAACAGTCAGAGATGAGGAGTTGAAAATTTCCAACTCATATATAACAAAAATCTAACACTAGAGTGTTTCTGAGTTGTTTTCCTCCATTTCACACCAGTTTTATGTAGAGCACCTGGAGCAATGAAGAGGAAGCAGCACTTCAGTTCCATGTTATCCCTCCCTGTGGGATGGTGCAGTTCCTGCATCACCATCTTCTGTCTGAAACACCTCTGGGCTAAGTGCTGTCACTTCTAGATGTGTGCAACACTGACAATCCCACTTTCTTTGAAACACTGCCTGGGCAAATGGCACAGCTGTATAAGAAAGCTGATTTGTTGTTACTTGTCTGGGATATTTCAGCTCCACTTTGACTTTTATGTTTCGGTCTATTCTGTAATTGCCTGTTTATTTCAGCAGAACACAGCATCCCAGCCAGTTCCAGACATTCCCTCCTGCCAAGGCCTGTGGCTTCAGAGTCCATACTGGAGATAATGAACTCCCCATAGATCTTGTCCCTTTCTGTAGTGCAGTCACACATACCCAACCCATAAAACACGCTGTGCTTGGAACAAGGACTGAATGGCACAGTCATGCTGAACACCTGGAATCTTCTCTCAACTCTGTCACAGATTTTCTGATTTTCCATTACCCAAAATTTTGAGGTCTCATTTGCACTTCTGCAAACTTAATATAATTACTGTCAATTTGAATTTGTCAGCAGTTAGTACAGTTGTAAAATTTTAGGTTCAGTGCCTAAAGCTGCAGGTACTCATGGTTGCACTGCACAGAAACCAGTCAGGGCATGTAACACGTGAAGAATGCCAAACTCCTGGGATTGTCCCACAGCTCATCTGAGTGGATGCTGCAGAGCTCTCTCACATGCCTGTGGTAGTCCTGGAACTAAACACAACGTTCCTGGGGTTTGTAACACAAATTCTTTGCATTTTTCTTTTGAAAGCTGTCATCACTGGAAAGAGACTTGGCCACGGTAGAAGGAAGGACACTGGCAAACATGCTCGATTTTCTGTCCAAAGAGCTGGTGAGGCTGCAAGAAGAACGGAAGATCCATGCCTTGGTCATGCTGGCCGAGAGGCAGAGGCGGATGCGGGAAGCAGAGGAGAGCGGACGTCGTCAGCTGGAAGAGAGCCGGCGGGAGGAGGAAGATGAGATTTTCAGACAGGCAAGAGAGGGAGACTGGTCGATTGTAGGCAGTTTGTAGGAGCTGTCTCCGTGTGAGAAGGTCCAGATGGATGGGAGTTACCTCAGCTTAGACTTTGGTGATGGCTAGTTTTAAAATTGAGGGGCAAAGCGTAGTGAAGAGAGCATGATTCCTTCCTGAGAGAGTCGTACCCATTAAACTAAGGATGATCTGAATACCCCTACAGACAGTCCTGTTAGGCCTGTCATGAATGGGTGTGGGTTTCTAAATTTCTACAACAAACACCTATGGAGAACAGATGTACCAAGATCATCTTTAGGGATAATGTTTTGGCAGCACTTGGTCTGCCCAGCAGAACTATTAGGTGCTTTCCCAGGAAGGATGCCTTTAAGCAAGGGTTTGGAAGGATTTTGTCCCCCCTGCCCCAAGTGGACTGCAAATAACAAGAGGTACAAAATTTGTTTTGAAGTAATGATAATGGATAAAATAACCTTGAAATCAAGAGAAAAAATACTGAATAACCATATTCCATAACTATTCTATAGTCCTATTCCTATTTCCTAGCTCTTGACTGCATGAAGCCTATTCCTCCCCGTTGAAAGGCATGAGTGGGAGTCTAATTGACTAAACCAATAATTTTCAAACTTTGTGGGAGGTGGTTAATACCAAAAGGGTCTGGCATCATGTTTATTATTATTTTTTTTAATTTTAGCTTCTCATCTTGTCTGTATTTCTGAGTGGTAAGCAGGTCAGGTCAAGGTGCCATAAGCTTATGGCCTTCAGATCAGCAGAAGAAAAACACCCATTTCTAGAATCTCAGCTCTACAACCATTATAAGGAAACCAATAATTTTGTCTTGGTTTTTGACTGGCTTGATGGAAGCTTTTCCTTCAGGGTTTGATTGAATGAAAGCTGATTTATATACTGAAGTCAATACCCATGATTATTACACTGAAGTCAATACCCATGATTATTACTTGGCAATTTTTGCTCAGGGGACCGTGAGAACTGAGGGAGCGACTGCCGTTGCATTCACAGGACTAACCTGCTGCACCAGAATTGGATCTGTGAATAGGTTTTCTTCCACCCCTGGTTCTTTCCTGCACTTGTTTCTATTCAATCAGTTCTCAGAAAGAATTACTAGAAAATAAATTTTTACAGAAAGCAGCTCTGAAAACAAATCTCAGGTTGGCCTGCCTGAAACAAAGAGTCTTGTGAAAATCTGTTGTTCATGCTTCTCTGGAAATCTTCCACTATGCTCCTGGCACAGCAATAGGCAGAGGAACAATATCTTGGTGTTTTGTTCTAGGTGGTGAATGTTCAGCACAGAACTATTGACACCTACTTGGAAGATGTTATCCTGAGTAGCATGGAGAGGACAGCTGAAGAGCAAGCCAGGCAAGAGGTTCAGAAAAGGGCTCTAGAAATCAATGACATTGCTTACGAAATGGAAAGTCGGTAAGTTATTAGACAGCACATTAGGGGCTGTACACAGCAGTTTAGAACGTGCCTGACCATGTGCATCTGTGGCTGTGTGCATCACCCAAGACATGGGAAGGGCAGAGCAATGCTGCCCATGGTCACTTCATTAGTGTGGCTGCTGTATGGGAACCACGCTGTTCCTACCTGCTACACACATATAAATCCATCAAAGCCTTATTTCCATACAGCGTGTGCCAGGTTCCCTTTGCAAATCACTTGTGCGATCTGTGAATCACCCTTTTTAGATTTCTCCACACCAGTGTGAGGCTGTGACTGAGCTTTAAGTGAATCTGAGAACTGCCTAAAGCAATACCCATTCATACCGATCTTTTCATTTATTTACACTACTACAGAAAATCCATTTGAAAGAGATCCTAAAAGATACGGCTATACAGCAACCGTTCATTCTGGGGTGGCTGTTCTTTCAGGAACTGCCAATTTCCATGGAGGTCACTCATATTGATGGCTGCCTGACAAGGCACTTTGGGTAAAGTAAGTTGTTGAGAACACCACAGTCTTGTGTTTGGCTGGGGCATCAGCAGTGAATACTTTCTAGGACCTGCCAAACCCCCTAGTTCAGTTTCTATGCCCTTTTTTTGGAATTGAGCCATAAAAATCCCAATGCCACAGTGACTCTCCTATGGTGCAGCAGCTGTGTATTTTGTATGTAGATGAATACAAGCAGAATGTTGGAATCCTTGGGGAGAGTGAAGCGTAGATAATGCGTGCAGCCCCTGGGCCAACTGGGAACCCACCAAACACTGGCATGGAAGAGAGCATGGGGGCCAGCCAAGTGCAGGGTCACAAAAGGGAAGAATTTAGCAAACTCAGCAATGGGCCAAAGACTAAATTGACAAAGACACAAATCCTCAGTGATATCTGTGTGTCTAAGACAGTTTGTCATCAGAGGGAACTGAGCTTCTAAATACCTTTGAGGATAAGGAATGTAGGGTGATCCTCTTCCTGCTTTCCAATGCACTGCTGAACACATTGGCAGTGCAAAGGGGAATAGTCACACTGTCACCTACTTGTAGGATAAAGAGAGACCCACCTGACACCTACTGCCATGACAATACACTCCCTTGGAAAGAGTGAGGGTATTTACAAGGGAGACCTATTTTTGCAGAGGTGGTCTGGAGAGAAAATTAAAATACTAACACCACTGTGCATCTGTCCTGTAGTCGAACGCACCTACAGTCAGAAGAGATTGTAGCAGAGCTGGTTTATAATTTCCTGATCCCAGAAGCTGAGAAAAGCTCTATGAGAGAAAGAGGTAAGGAGTCCAGTAACTTTGTTTTCTTTGTGAACTGGTTTAGGCTTCTTATTCTAGCTCCCTGAAAAGAACAATGCAGTGCCAAGAGTTGCCTCAGTTCCCTGAGATTCCTTTTTTTGCACTCTGCAGGTAGAAAGTTAAGCTCTTTCACCCTTTTTTCATCAATTTCTCACGAGCTATAGTCTTTTTAAATGGTGACTGAAATTCAGGTCTGCTGTAAGATCTGGACTGTGCTTTTTCCAAGAAAGGCTGGATCAAATAATCGTTGAGGTCCCTGGTTTTCGATGATAAATTTGGTGTATCTGCAACAATAAAACTGCATGAAAAGAAGCAACCCATTGCACATTCAAAAAAAAATCTGGTAAAAGTATTTAAATAGCACCACTGTGAATTGTGTTATTATGTGACAATTTCTAAAATTGTAGACTTTAACAAGTGAATTACTTAAATATATGTCATATGTGGAAGGAAGGTTATACACTTTCCTGTGCTTTCCTCTCCTCCCCAGTTGGCTGAGAGCAAGAGGTAAAGATAAAGTTTTAAGGTTGGCTGTAGTGGAGTCACATTGTAAGGAGATAATCTTGCAGCTGTAAAGGATGTTTCTATTTAACAAAAATGGAATGGCATCTGTCAAAATACAGAGGGGAAGACACTGGAAACCTGTGTATTACATTAAGTAATGTCATGAATAAATGTCTGCTCCTAACTGGGATGTTTCCACTGACCAGCTCAGGTGGAACACCGCGACTAAACCAGTCACCCACAGAAAGTGAATACTACCTAAGCAAAGCAATTGCATCACAATAGAGCTTGAAGGGGTCCTTGCCGCAGTGTACTTCTGTGCCTTGAGAACAAAGGCACTTAGTTCATTGCCTCTTTTATTGCTGTGTGAATGAAAACACAAACCCTGAGTACGAATTTCATTTTGTGGTCTCTGAATTGTGCAAACTTTCTTCTTCCTGGCTTGTGTATTTGCCACAACAACAGTACCTGTTCTGCAGCTGGCAGTTCTGCATGAGCTTAAATCAGCTCCCTTCACTCCAGCACTGCTTCTGCCAGCCTTCCAGAGCAGGTGATGTAATTGTAGTCAGTGAAGCCTGCAGCTCAGGCACTAACACACACAGGTTAGCCTGCCTCAGAAAGGAGAACAAAAAGAAGACCTGGAGATGGCTCAGGATTCTGGACATACCAAGGATATACTTCAAGGCTCAAAATACGTACTGGGCTTAAATGCAACAGCAGCTAATGAACAAAACTCTTCAGAAGCACTCCCAAACAACAGAAGAAAAAGATCTTCAGAATCTGTGATAGTTACAGTGAGTTTGCCTGGAAAGCAGAGCTAAATCAAATTAAAAATTAAAGTGGATGCTGGTGAAATAGAGCAGTAGGCAATTAAGTAAGAGAGCTCCTTCAAATGTGATCAGGAGAAATTTGTCACAATATTCCTGTGACAGCAGAAATCAAATGTCGGGAAGAAACCTGGCCCATTCTCTCGTCTGCTGTTGCTGCATGGGGCAGAGGGGGCTCCATTCACTTGAGGCAGTTGAGTTCTACCAGATGTACACTCTGATGAACACACCGTGCTGTAAACCTCCTGCACAGTGATACCTTCAGGGAAGCAGAATCAGTAACTATTCCATGGAAATCCAAAGGAAATAGTATCAAAGAATGGCATTAGATCTCATAAACACATTAGTGTATTGCATTTCTGTGGTGGCTTTTAAAGCTTTCCCTATAGTGAGCCAAATTATTCATTATGAAACTGTGTTTTAGCAACCTGGCCCATGCTTGAGCATTCACCTTCCTATCAGGAAGTGATCTAAGAGCACAGTTACCTGGCCTGTCAAAGGAGCAAATCCATTTGTGGAACAAAGATTTGAGGGCCTGCAAGTTCAGCCTTTGCCTTTAGCTTCCCCTTAAACACCTCTGTTTTCCATGACCTAGTTCGGGATTTTTTTTCTTCTCATTTTGTTGCATTTTGATGCATAAAAGCAGGGATTATCCAGTACTGGCTCACCCTGAAAAACTTCTGCACCTCGATTCTGAACCCTGCCTCAGTGGAAGTAGAAGTCACTGAGCTGATACGAAAAACCTCACTTGGAAAAGGACAGTCACCAATTTCACCATGCTGTCCTTTAGATGGAATTCACTGTGGATGGAGAAAGGGACTGCAGCAATTCCAGGGGAGTATTCCCAGTATAGCTGATGCAGTTGATGCAAACACGATTGAAGCCAAAATGCCTTGGGTAGAGAAACCTCTCCTGGGAATGAGAGCTGGCTGGTGAAGGTCAGCTTTTCAAAAGCAAGTGAGATCCAGTTGCATTCATTGTTGACAAAGTGGACCTGGGAGATGGATAAACATAAACAGGGTGGGTTGGTAACGCTGAGTGACTGAGACAGGGACAGCAGAACTGTGTGCCAGCATGCAGGACATCAGTGCTTCAGATTCACAGTTTGAGTGCAGCTCAGCCTTAAAACAACCAAAGTAAGTCTTGGGCTTCTGCAGGGAGGTGACAGGATGAGAGCCACCGCTTGTTCCTGCAACATTCCTCACACCCTCCATAAGGCACAGAGTATTTCAATCCCCGTGACTGAAATAAAGAGAGAAAGGGGGAACAAAGAATAGTGAAGAGCAGTAAAGAGAGCTGTAGGGTGAATGCTTAGGCTTGGGTAATTATTTCCCAGGAGGTGGGTTGGAAATACATACAAATGACTTTGGATGAAAGGAGGCAATCGTGCAGTAGCTGAGGGGAGGTGATAAGGTAGGCAGGTGACTTCACGTGTCAGTAGTGGCTCCGAGTTTTACTTTGAACTCAGTAAGAGTTTCTCAGTGCAGGTCAAATCCTGGCACAGGAGATGGCAGATTTCAGCTGGATTCTTCCAGAGGCTTGCTGCAATTAACAGACACTGAAGGAGAAGTTATTTTAAAGCTTGATAATATATCCTGGGCAGTTGTTCCCAAAGCTGGATATGAGAACACTTGGCTGTGCTTCCCACTGTGGGGGCCAGTCTCCAGAATGAAATGCAAAGTTGGTTGCTGCTATTAGGTGGCAGTAGAACGCTTTCAGCCAAAGTTAGAAGGGCATGATTTTTTTCCTGAGATAGACTTTTCCACAGCTGCAGGATTGCTAAAAGCTACTCCTCCCTTCTTTCCTACGGAGAACACTTTGCTGTACATTTCCAAGTAAAAGCCTTACCTCTTTTTATGCACAGTGAGGCAGTCCCAAAGAAAACACCTCTACGCTGCTCATCAGATCATCCACGGGGGCACAGAGAGGATTCTGGCTGATCTGGCTGGGACAGCCAGCACAGCTCTGAGTGGGACAGCTGCTGGACCAAGCGCAGCTGACAGAACTCACCCCGCCACAGTTGCACGTGAACCTGGACAAGAATTTCACAAGGATTCTACAGCCTCCTAGAGACAGAAGGTGAGTGAGGTGAGTTTCCCTTCCCCTCTGTGATTTAGGTTTGGAGCATGGTGAAGGAGAGGGAAGCACATTATATTTACTTTTTCAGGGCACCCTGAATGGAAAACCCTCTCCATTGGGCTGTTCCTCCTGCTGCCTGCCAGCAGTGCTGTTCTGGAACCATTCTGTATATATTTTGGTGTGGCAGCTCCCTCCATTCCCTCGCCAACTTGCTTTGGACTTCATTAGCTAATTTTTCTCTTCTGATTATTTAGAGAAGCTTGAGTGAGAAAGCAGTGTTAGCATTCCTTGTTTGTTTTCCTGGCACAGACCAATAAAAATCTGCACCTGGGCTTTTGGTGGTATTTCCTTGCATCAATAACATTAAATGAAAAAATACTCCCGAAGTGGGAAATTTTGAGTTGACACCATCCACAGACAAGCGTGTCCCACTGATTTCCTTAGTGGTGTAAGGCCAAGTGGCTTCCTGCATTAGCACTGCTGTTAATAAAGCACAGGAGTTGAATAAAACAAGTCAGATTTTGCATCATCTTTTCACATCACTAGTCCTTGGACAAAGAAAAGGTGCCCTGACCTCAGCAGAGTGGTTTCTGACAACTGGGCAGAGTGTGGCACTAATCTAGGTGACAGCAGGATGACACAGGCATGGTGGGGCTGATGTGTTTTCAGAAACGTTACTCTTCGGACTGACCGCTTCTTGCTTTTTATTGCTGCAAAGAGCAGTTCTGGGAAGAAACTTGTTTTTCTTGGAGCAGTGTTAGTCACTCTGGCTCTCCAGCTCCAGGGGCTACACAGAAAGGATGCTGGCTTTGCCGTGTGCTGGCTTTGCTGTGTTTGCAGGCACAGGGGTGCTCCAGCTCCGGATGTCGGGAAGCAGTGGGCTCAGACAAGCGCAGGACATCTGTCACAGAGCTCAAGGCTTGCTCAGCTCTCCAGCACTCACATGTCAGAATTCCCGAGGGCTGTGGCCTTAGCACGTAAAGGGACATTTACACCAAGCACCACATTTTGGGGGGTCAGGCACAGCTTCACCAGCACACCCAAAATGCTCATTCATTGATGGCTACAGCTTACACGGCTAACAGCAGTATTGGCCCTCAGTGCTAACATGGTCACAGGCTGATCTCTCCCTGCTTCCATCATTCCTGCCTGTGGATTGTCTGTTCCTTGCCCTGGGTCTGTACAGCTCAGGTGTGGTCTGGCTAATCCCGACCATAGCGCTGCTCCTACAAAACACAAACGAGCAGCTGGTCAAAAATGGAGCTCATTAATGCATTCCTGTCAAAATTCTGCATCAGGTCATTGTTTTGTGGATTGGGCTGGGGCAGGGTACAGGGCAAGGAATTTACAGGGATGGGACAGAGAGGAGAAAGGAGTCTGAATACCCCTGTACTCCACTGGGCAGTAAATAACCGCTGAAGAGAGGAAAGAGAGCTGCACCAAACCACTGCTGGTCTCCAGGTCACTGAGCCGGGGGCACCAGGGGACTGCTGCGGTCAGGCAGCCTCTGTAAGTGCTGCAGCTCCTGGCAGGAGTCAGAGAGGGGCGACAAGTTTTGGTTAGGACTCTGTGAGGATGATCCCATTAGGGATCGGGGATTTGGGACAATTCTCATGGTATTTGTAGCCAGTCCATAAAAAGGAAGGTTGCAAATACAAAAATAGAGAGTGAAACACTCTTCCCAGTGTGGGAGAAGAAGCTGTGCAGGGATCGGCTCTGTAGCCTCAGGCCACCTTGGACAAATTTAGCCTGGATAAAAGGAGTGGGGGGATAACATGAATCACAAGATCCAATGTAATAGGACAGACATGGAAAACTTGATGCAGCAGAACAGTAGAAAAGGAAGACCAATCCATTGAGGCATTTGCTGTATTTCTGAAGATGGTCTGTCAAAATAAACATTCTCCATGTGACTCATGGTACAATTTGACATGGTTTTAAAAAGATAAGTATTCCAACAGGTGTGGGAATGGACAGAGCTTGCAGCACTTTGGTCTTCTGTAGGGATTCAGCTCTGCATGAGAACAAGGGGGCAGGGGGCTCCAGATGCTGTGCGCAGGCTGCGCTATAAATGTCTTAGCTTCTGTTATGATTTAAGGGACACCGTCAGGGTAAAGCCATCTTTTCCACATGACATTGCCTAGCATGTAAACTGAAGGCCATGGGAGGATTCCTGCAGGGAAGTCTGCTGCAGAAACTGCTTTCAGTTGTCATGTGGGGGTTTTTTTCCCAAGCGTTGCAGAATGTGCTTTGAGAAAGAAAACGAGCACAGTGAGAGGGAATTGGGATCATAAATCAACAGCATAAGAATGCACCATTCCCTCTCCTAGCAGGAGACAGAACAACCCTGGGGAGGAGCCTGTACCCGAAACAAACACAGCAGATGCCTCCAGGGCTGCACCAATACAGTGGAAACACGGGGAAAATGCAGCTTGTCCCGCTTTTCTTTCACCAGCTGCCCACAGGGAGGGAGCCTGGCTGTGCTGCTCTGCCAGCTCCTGTCTCCTGGCAGGTGGGGGAGACAGGCTGAGCAAAACGGGCCTCTGGGGGCATTGCGCCCTGAGAATGCTGAAAAATTGGTAAATTCATTTGTCTGCAGTAAATGAATGAATGCAAATTGTCCCAAGGCTAGCCTGCCAATATGGCTCCGGTGGTGTGGGAGGAGAAAATCCTATGGCACCAGCTACGGTTCAGCAAGAAGGACTTTGGGTCCCTCTTCACTGGACATGTGCAGTGTCTGCATTTCTGTCAACAGAAAACCACACCAAACCCACACTCCCCATCTCTCCTGCCTCCCTTAAAACCAACGTGACCAGCACGAAAGTTGCTGCCGTAGACCTGCGTGTGGTGCTGTTAAAAGAGTTCCTGCCACTTTCTGAGCACAGCTGTTCTCTCTGCTCCTGGTCTTGCAAGTGCACAGGATTTGCCTGATACTTCACTGGGCTCAATTCAGCCCTCACACAATTCTTTTTAGGAGAGTGGGATTAACCAAGCATGGTCCTCATATGCCCAAGGCTTTTAACAAGGCCCAGTTGCACTATTGCTGACTATCTCCTCGAAGTCCTGTCTCCCTTTGCTTTCAGCAAAGTCCTGCTCATGCAACTTTTCCTGTGTTTTTATGATTGGTGCATCGGTATCTTGCTGGCATCCACCAGCCTCCTCACCACAGTGCCCTCCAGAGTTGGGCCTGGGCTTGGATGGGGAGCTGTTGTTTCGTGTGCCTGCCTTCCACCCCACCGGAGAGGCAGGAATTGGTTTGAACATCTGCCAAGACTGCCAACTCCCCAAGACAGAATGTGTACACCTGGGTTAGTAAATTCAATTTTCCTGGGACCACCCTGGACCAAGGCTCCCACTTCTCCTCCCAGCCACTGCCTGGAGCAGAACTGGCAAGGAAAGCATCTCAACAGACCCTGTTTGCATGAGACAGACAACCCCAGCTGGCCGAGGGGAAGGGTGTACGCTGAAACCCGTGGAGCAGGGCAGCTCCGGCTCTGCTCTGATCATATCATTCCTTCCCTCTCATTCCTCCTTTTCTCCCACATGCTGCATCAACCCCACACATCTTTTCCTCCACTTCTGGCTGCAGTCAAGGCCACTTCTCTTGGCCTCCTCCCATGTGCCACATGCCAATCCCTCATGTAGCATTCGGAAGGGATGTCCCATTCCCATTTCCTCCCTGCAGGGCTGCTTACCTCTATCCACATGTGCTGCCTGGCTCAGCACACCGTCCCCAACAGACCTGAGAGCTGTGGCTGCTCCTGCCAATACTCACTGTTGCAGCTGCCCACTGCTCTACAGCGGCTTGGACCCACTGCACAGCCCGGCCAGATGAGATTTATCCCATCCAGTTCCCCCAAGGGGGAGTTTGCATGGCAGCCTGCACTCCTGGTCCATCCTGGAGCTCCTCAGTCAGTGCTGGGGATGTTGGTCCCTGTCCCCGAGGAGCGGCCGGGAGCGTGCGGTGCCCCTGTGCTGCCGGTTGCAGTGAGGTAAAGGTGGTAGAGACTTAAAAGTGGCATTTGCTGCTCTCTGCCTGGGTTGCTGCAGGACTGATCCTAAGGATCTCCCTTTTGTTTGTTACTGAGCCAGTAACGGCCTCCTGCAAGCACCGTGTTGGGTCCTTACCTGTTGAATTGAAGCCTCTCTCTGCCTGCCAACATAATTTTTCTGCCTCCAGCCAAATGCAAACCATTTTTCGTTGCTGTGCGGGCCCCAAATCTGTTGTCTCCAACAGAAACAGCTTCCATTGACCAACCTGTTCCTAGGCCTGGTGCCATGAAACAAAAATCTTAAAAGAGGTGTAACTGAGATGGTCCAAGGAGTCCCCAAGTGGGCAGTCCCTTCTCCCAAGGCTGCTAACATATGGCAGCTTTCCAAACAACATCAATGATCTCCTTGAGTAAAAATGCTCTCAGACAGCCTGGGTTTTTCCAGTAAGCACCATCTTCCTCCTGAGCTCTCTGGCCTGGCAAAGGATTTGGTTACAGGAATGAGCTGCAGAAGGGAGCAGGAGGAGGAGGGCACGGCTGCTGTTATGCCAGAGGAAATAATCATAGAATTGTTTAGGTTGGAGAGGACCTCTAAAGTCACCAAGTCCAACCATTAACCCAGCACTGCCAAGTGCGCCACTAAACCACGTCTCCCAGTGCCACATCTTTTAAATATCTCCAGGCATGGTGGGTGACTCAACCACTTCCCTGAGCAGCCTGTTCCAGGGCTTGACAACCCTTTCCTAATATCCAGTGTAAACAATTCTTGATGCAACTTGAGGCCATTTCCTCTTGTCCTCTTGCTTGTTACCTGGGAGAAGAGACCAGCCCCCACCTGGCTGCAGCCTGCTTTTGGGGAGTTGTGGAGGGTGATAATGGGGATCTGGTGAGAGGGGGATGAATTCCATTTGCTTCCTCTCAAGCTCCCATGCTGCCCGTGGTGTTCCCACCACACACCTGACCCTGCCTCCCTCCTTGCAGCCCCTGTCTCCTCTGACAGGATCGGCCACACATTCCTCTGTCAGCAGCAGGTGTCTGGACCCTGTGACTGCTCAGCACTTGGAGTGAGGTAAAGCATAAGAAGGTCAAGCAGGCAGTGACAATGAACAGTCCTGTTCTAACTCCTGGCTTCCACCAGTTTTTAGAATCTTTGTTTAGGGAAAAAAAATACCAACCAAAAAGCCCAAACCCCTCAATCTCTCTGCTTAGCAGTCATTTCATTCTCAGTCCCCAGGGCCTGCCACTGTACACAGGGCCTGTGGCTCCTCTGCTGGGACAGGTACTTGTGCTCTGCCAGGCAGCTCTGCCTGGGGACGAGGGTTTGTTTGCCCACGGCCACATTTCGTCACTGCAGCAAGCGAGAGCGCTCTGCAGACGGCCCTGGGCCCTGGGCCTGGGCAGGCTGCCCCATGGCAGCTCTCCGGGCAGAGCATCCCGGTCAGAAATGCCCTGCTGCAGCCACTCACAGGCTTCCACAAGGGAAGAGGCTGTTCATTCCCAACTTGTCCCGGAGGACCCAGCCTTACCTCTGGAGTACGTGAGCAGGGAGGGGTGACGCAGAGAGCGGAGAAGCAGAGAAGCCTTTCACTCCACTGACTGCATGGGAGACCTACCCAACCGCATGCAGACTCGGGGGGCAATAGGATACACCAAGAAAATGTCTGTGCCAGGGCATCAGGAATGAGCCAGGTGTGCAGAAAGATCCTGCACTGATCAGAGGGAGGTGTTTGCTGTGAAGTCCAGCTCTCCCTTACAGCCCTGAGCACTCACCCGCACTGGCTCCTGAGGCAAGCTCCAGCAGGAGTTTGTTTGGGGGTCTGGTCTCTGTTCCAAATCCCCGCATTGTACAACACCCACACCCAGACAGAGCCTGGCGTTCCTGCCATGCCGCGTGGGGCACTGACACTTACACACCTTCCTGGCCCACCAGAGCGTGGATTTGGCAGCAGGCGGGTCTGACCCTGCAGCCTCTGTGCACAGCTGGTTTAGCAAAGCCAGTCCTTTGCCAGGAACACCACCCTCCAAGACTAGCAAGGGCCCAGCCAAGCCCTTCCCGGAGCCCAGGGAGGGAAGCGAGGTTCAAGGCTGGCTGATGAGGTTGTGTACCATCTGCTGGGCTCGCTGTCTCCAAGCAACTGGACGTGGTGCCTCAGACAAAAACTGCAGTGCTCCTCTCTCTCCCCTCTGCAGTTTGTGGCTCGCTTCCCTCCTCCTCCTCCTTTGTGGCTCTTGTTCTTCTCAAACAGAAAGCCACTTGGACCTCCCCACCAGCAGCCTGAAAGCTGCCACCTTCCAGATAACAAATGGTGCCAGTAGCCTTTACACTGACTTTTAATTCCAATGCAGATGGCTGGCAGCTCACTCGAAAAAGACAAAGCCCATCAGTGGAACCGATTCTTGTAGCACATTCAGCTTGGTGCTGCTTTATGCTCTGATTAGCATTTTAAATCATTCCAAGGCATTGGTGACCAGCAGCTAAGTGGATTTGACCCTGGTGTGCAGATGGGTCTCAAAAAGTATTTTCTTGCAGGGTGACAGAATGATGTTCCCTGGAAGGTTGTGCGAGGACTGGCTCTTGATGCTAAGGTGTTTCATTACATCTTTAAAAAGGGTGATTGGAATATACACACTATATGAAACTGTAACAGTCCCACTGGCAATGCTTGCAGGAGTTACCATGGGAGGGAGGGCTGGATAAACTGGACAGCCGCAGCCTCCGTACAGAAGGACAAATTCAATCCTCAGGTAAGGAAACAGACAGGCACCAGCTGCAAGATGTTCTCCAGTGCCTTCACTGACACTGGGGAGAGCACTGCAGGGAACCTCTGGCTGCTTTTGGTACTCACAGCATAAGGAGGGTGTTTAAAACAATTGTATATGAGATACAATTGGAAACATTACAAAGATGTGAAGGAGCTGAAGATCCCCTTACAGTCAGCTTAGCAAGAAGTTACGAGGTGCTTGAGTCCCGTTCATTTGGCTCTGACGTTCAGGAGACCTGAGACTGGAGCTGAGCATTCCTGTGCAAAGACAGTGCATAAAGAGAGCCCGCAGCTTGCATTCCAGGAGAGGGAAGTTCAGAACAGACAGGAGGCCCCAGTGCATGTCCATCCAGAGAAGTGCCCAAGGATGACTGACCACCACCCCTAATCAGCGAGGATTGTGATGAACTCCCCACCAGAAGCAAGCTTTAAATAGATAAACTCACCCAGAGAGGTGATGTAGTTCCGGCAGCGACGCGTTTGCAGGTGTAACTGGCCACCCTGAATGCCAGGGCCAGGCTGGCCGAGCAGAGCAGCCTCAGTCTCAGCACAAATTGGATGCATCCCAAATCCTGGTGGCACTGTGGGACTGAGGTAGGGAAAGGGAGAGCAGCCTCCGCTCATCGTGTTGCTTCTGGGGCAGCCAGGCTGTGGGTGGCCGCCTGGCCCTGTCACCCTGGTGCCCCAGAGCAGCAGGGCCTGCACAAACCAAGCCCCGAGCCCGGTCAGGGAGCTGGGGCGGGCGGCAGCTGCTCCGAGGGGCACAGCTTCAGCAGCCAGGAGGGGCCAGAACAGCTCCCAGACACACATTTGGCAATCAGGAGAGGATCGAGGGGATCCTGACTCAACACTTACCCTGTGGAGCCATCAAGGGCCCCTTCCCACCCTGCTCCCACTTGTCCTGGAGGGGCTCTGGAGTGGAGGCTCCTGCCCGGAGCCCAGCAGAGGTTTCATGGGAACAACCGCGGCTCGTGGCACACAAACAAAGCAAGAGGAGTCTCTTTGCAATATAAATTTGTTTTTATTGAAGCAGCAGTCACATGACCTCGCATCTAGCCTTTAGGATAGCGACAGAATGGATTCGGCCAGGTCAGCCAGCCCAAAAAAGGATTTTTATTTTTTTTTTCTTTTTTCTTTTTGCGCTAATAGACATGTCATGTTTAATACATACATTATCCAGTACCGGAAACCCAACTCAGAGATAGCTACGTGCTGATTTGCTGGAGGAACGGTCCACTGGACGTGGTCTCGACAAACTTTACAGATCACCACCAAATAACATTACTAATGGGATCCAATGATTAAAAAAAAAAAAACAACCCAAACAACCATGAGTGCAGGATTCAAAGCCAGCAGTTTACACAGGTTCTTAAGTTTGTATCTATAGGTGGACGGTAAAGGAAGATTGGTTGGTTTCAATTTGAAATATTTATGTCCCAGGGTTCCTCTCTCCATCAAATCAAACGGTATCATAGACAAGCTGGCATCTCTTGAAAAATAGCATGGAATAACACAGCTCATTTAAGAAAACATGCTCATTTCTTGAGGTTTTTCTTTATTATTACAAAGATTCACGTCCACCTATTCTTGCAGAGTGGAAAGAGGCATGAGGGTGAGGAACAAGGGTCAGAGAAGGGAGAGAGGAGGAGGGAAGAATGGGGCAATTTTTTGAAATAAAGACCACACACTTGGTATTTTTTAAATTTCATTTCCAGGCTAACCTACTTTTTATTTAATGCAAATTACAGTACCAGTTAACTATTTCCGAACCGAGTCACACAGAACAAAACGTATTTACAAGGGGTATGGGGCGGGGGAAATAATAAAACATTAAGCATACTTTCCACAAAAAAAGTTTATATTTAAAATGAAAAAAAAAAATCAGTCACAGAGGCATTCAAGTAGTAATAATGTTATACAGGTTTTGCTTTTTCCTTTAAATCAAGACAGATTTGCACAAGTGTATGCAATAGTTTGTATACAACCCACAGTCCTTAATATATATATATATTTAGATTTCTGTTTTTAAGATGGAAGTGGTCACGCTAATTGGTGTGTACAGGCCCAAGTGATCCATCAGCAACACATTAATGAACGCAAATTTTACAGGCAAGCAAATTATATATATATAAATATATTTTATATATATATATTAAAAATAAATTGAGAAAGACCAACACAAGGAAGCTACTTTTCTCGAGCTAACCCCTTAGGTACTGTTTTCCTTTCCTGTCGTTTTGCCATTATTGCAGTGTTGCAAAACGAAGCCAACTACGACCAGAACCGGCCGAGAGCCCCATGGAAATCAGCTGCCACCCCAGGGGTACCCGCTGGCAGTCTCCGGAAGGCAGAGCCCGGACTGAATACCCTACTGTGCTTTTCCTCATCGGCTTTTCCTTTTTCTCCGCGGTGGCTGAGGTTCCTAGTACAGGAGTACGAGTCTGACAGGCTGCTTGACTTCTGCTTTTCCAAGTACTGAAAACTGGGGGGGAAATTTTAGGTTGCAAGTCGCAGGCACCTGCCATTATTTTGGGTAAAGCTTGGCTTCGAAATAAGGGGACAGAGTGTTCAGGGATCTTCTACCAGTCAATTTTCTTTTGCAGGTGATTTTTGTTTTATTTTTTCCCTAGCAAAGTAGATAAGTTTAATAGTAAAGAACACCAGTGTCTTGATGGACTGTCCATCGGGGGAGACAGACTGCGATCCAGCCCGGCTCAGGGACCCACTACGGCAGGGCTGACATAAAGGACACATCAAGACCACACTGGGTTAAAAAAGAAGCCCGAAAGAGAGTAAAAGAAGAGAGGGACAGCTCTGAGGAGACTGTCGCCAACAGCTTGGCATCACTGACCTTCGTGTCACCAGAAAGAAAGTGCAGCCTCTGCTTCACTGGAATGAACACGAGATGCTTCGAAATAAAACAGCAACCTTTGGTTTGGTAAAGAGTTACGTGTTTTCCCATTCAAGACAATCTTATGTGGAATACTAACAAGGTAGTAAAACACAAGCAAACTAGTTTTAGAAACAAGGCCTTCGTGCTGGGCACAAGAAATCAAGAGTCATGTTAAACTTATCTCAAGAAAACAAAAGTGACTTCAGGGAGGGATGTGGGTGAAAAATAGGGAGAAGAAAGGGAACAGAAAGTCCTCCCGGCAGAAAAAACCACCGCAGTCTCCTACAGCGATGCCCCCGCTCCCACCGCAGCCCAATAGCTCCGAGCACAGCAACCCTGCGGGATGTGGGGATTTCCCTCCCCGGGGGCCCTTTCCGCTCGCTGCTGCCCCCAGCACAGCCGCAGGGAGGGTGGAAAGGCCAAGCCTCCTGGATGCTGCTGCTGCCCAGACGGCTCCTGGGCACAGGGTTGGGGGAGAGACAAGAGAATTCTAAATGTGCTGCTAGGGCAAGGGTCCGAAAGAAATCAGCTGCTGCTAGCGGGAGGAGCAGAGGGCAGGGCGGGCACCTTGGAGACTTCCAGAACAAAGCCACGGCTCCGATGAAGTAAATGACAGTGGAGACGGTTTCTTTTCGTTCCGCTACTGATCAGGGTATCACCGAAACCTTACAGCACTCAAAGAGTTAGGAAGTGGGGCGGGGAGGGGGGAGCAAAGATGCGGGTTTGGGGCGGGAGACATAGTTAATAAAGAAGGAGGAGAAAAGAATAAAAGGGAAATAAAATTCAAAAAATCATGGAAGCGAAGGCACTCCAAACTATATAGATACACTATACATCGCTAGAGTTATTGTTACAATAATACAGGCCGGTACCTACTGTACAGAGTTAAAACTATATGGCTTTAAAAAGCTCGTCTACATTTTGTCTGATTATTAAACAGAATCACTGCCCTGAACGGTAACTTTTTGCTCATTAATAACAGTTCCTGGGTCCACATATTTACATACAAAACAATAAAACTCAAAAGTCAAAAACAACCAAAAATAATAATGTACAAGCTTGAATTTGGTGAGGAGCTTTGTTTTTTGTTGTTATTTTTCTGTGTTTTTTTTTCTTTTTTTTTTCTTATTTACAAAAAAACGTTGTTCAAAGACCTGGATCTAACTTGTATAAAAGAGTGTGTGATCCTGCTATGATCCTTGAAAACAGAAATAAAACCAGAGGGGCACCCCGACCCTCCCCCCAGCCTAACACACACACGAGACACACACAGACGCCGGCACAGTCACAAAACCAGAGAGAAACGCTCTGAACTCCCCTCTGCCAGTCTGTAACAAAAAAATGAAAAAGAAAAGCCACATGTCCTGGCACAGGCAGCAATTTTTCTTCGATATTTTTATTACTTTTGTTTTTAAAGACTCGGTAATTTACTGCCTCCAAATAACAGCATCTGTGGCCAATGCTTCAGCAGTCTTGTCTATACAGCAGATCCATACCCTGCCACTGTCCTACTTTTTGAGTCTCCTGCATGGATTTGGATCACTGGGTCAACCAAGCCCCCTCACTTACCTTTCAGGACACTGACTAGCCGAGCGCATGCGTTAAGGACGCTTTTCAGCCCTTTCTATTAAGTTGCAGGTAAGGATTTGGAAAGCCTTCTGTTTCTCAACGTGGGTGCGCTTTCCTTTGCAGCCAGCCAGAATGCAAAAAAGCTTTAAAACCTTTTTTTTGTGTGTGTGTGCCCAACAGCAAATTGCCGAGGGGTATAAGATGAGGGTTTATCGGTTTCACGGTACGTGGTCACTCATCTCTTCAATCAGCTCCTGCCTCCCCAGACCCACCGCGTGCCAGGCAGGAGGGAGAGGGCAGAGCTTTTATCAGTTCCGGGGCTGCTAAGAGACAGTTTCCAAAAAATCCCACGTCAACAGCATAAAAGGTACAAGAAGAAACACACCGAGCTCGTGCCCAAGCCCCTGCCGCCCCTGCGGCGGCCGAGCTTCCAAAGCCGCTACTGCTGGTTCCCCTGGGCCACACGAAGGTTCCGCGTGTTCCCGAAAAGCAACTGCTTGCCTTAGAGATCCGCAGGTCGAGGAACAGCTCGGTAAGCACCAAAGGCGACTACAGTTTCTCTGAAGAAGGATAAGGCTGGAGCGGACACCAACCGCAAGCCTAACACAAGATCAGGTCTCCAAAAGTCTCATTTCCATGCCGGGGCTGCATCCGGCCGCTCACCTGACCCTTTCGCAAGGAATATTGCTTTGACTTCAGGAAGAGAGACGTGGATGCTCGCACCACACGCCGTCGCAGGGAGGAAACCTGGACCCTGAACTGATGGACTGGAACAAGCATTCACCTCACGCTTCAGTCAGACTGATTCGAGATCGTAGACAAAATAAAAAAAGCAGTATTGTATCTATGTATACATGTATATATTTATATAATATATATACACACACACTCATATAGAGCCAGCTTTCCTACAAGTCAGCAGGTACAAATTACCATCAAGAGCATTCGGATGTGTATTTTAATATTCTACCAATGTAAAAACATAATGGTGACGTGGCAACACGCATCAATAAATAGAGATCAAAAAAAAAAAACCTGAAAAAGCAAGAGGTTAAAAAAGATGAAATTAAATACAGATTCTAGCTGTGGATTTAAAATCAGAACTATCAGAGAATGTGGCATCCTGCAAGTTAAAACTGCAGTTTAAAAAAAAAGTATTACAAAATAAACCAGTAGCCTGTTACAGTTCACATTATAAACCCTGGTGTCCTTTTCCTGTACGCACCTTAGGAAAGGGAAGCCTGTTCAAATCAAGAGCCAAGGAGAGATGGGGAGAGAAAAAACCCAACCAAACACACTTTCACAGTGGCCACTTTCCAAAAAGTCCCTTAACATCCATCCACCAGCTGAGCCCCTGCCCCTGCAGAGGATTTTGTTCGTCCGCTCTTCTCTGCTGAAGCTGGGAGCCGGCCCAAGACACGGGAAGCGGGAGCTCCGGCTGGGCAAAGGGGATGCCTCGGCAGAGCTGACCGCTGCTGTTCGTGCATGTGTGTGTATTATATTATATATCACCCACTCGGGCAAGACTTTTCCCACATGAAGCTGCAGACTTCTTCATCACTAGCACTGATTTTTAAGATGAAAGGCTTCCGCTAGCGGTTCAAGCCTTAGACACACAGCAAACCCTCCCCCCACCCCATGGCAACCTATTTTCCTACCACGTCGCCTGCTCCCCATGCCAAGCCAGGGCAGTTCTTCAGATAACCTGGGATATGGATTTGCCGACAAGAAACGCTGAGCTCTGTTGAATGACCCCTGCTAAGCTCCCGACCAAATTCAAGCTGTGCACTACATCAAAGTCCGAAAGTTCACTTAAAAAGAAAATAAAAAAAGAGGGTAAAAAAAAAAAAAAGAACTTCAGCAGAGAATGAGGTTTGGGGTTTGTTTGTTTTGCTTTTTTTCCTTCTTTCTGTTGTGGGAGGGGGTATGAGGCAAGAGTCCTGGTTCTGAAGTACACAACAGCAAACTTCCAACATGAAGAGATTGTCGAGGGGAGACATTGGTGTGTTGTATTGCTCCGCTTTCCCTCCTCCCCCCACCTAGTCCCCTGCCCCGGACACCCTGCAGAGTGAGAATACAATGAAACTGGTTTGTATTTATAGATATTTTACAAGGTTAAATAAGAACAACAATAATAATAATAAAAAATTGAACACTAAAATGAACAGGTTGGTTGGTTTTTTGTTTTGTTGGATTTTTTTTTTCCTCTTTTTAATTTTCTTTCCAAATGTGACCAGTGTTGCTGAGCAAGACTCAAATTACTGGTGATTTTTCCTGTGCAGCTGGCTGCTTGGTACTGGTTCAGGTGGAGTTGGAGGCTGATGCTGTAGCTACACTATTGGTCTGAACTCGTTCTCCTGCGTTAACATCTGCAAACAACAGACGAGAAGGGGAGAGAGAAAAAACAACCAGCATTACGTCCGAAACAGAGATACATTGGAAACAACAGCTATGACATTATCCACATGCTGAAACCCACAATTCCCACCAAGACGGTGTTTGGTTAGGATGCTCTCCTGACTTCAGGGCACGCAGATGGAACAATCCAATCTGGGGAAAGGGTCTTTAAGGAGGACAAAGGCAACGTGGAGGGCTGAGGGCTGAGTTCCAGCCGGTTTTGAAGGTTGTAACCCTGGCTGCGCAGTGTGAAGTCGCCCGTGTTACATCCTGGAACTGTAATTGCAGGACAAGGCACACTGGCATGGCCAAAGCCAGCACAGTGAGTGTCTGTGGTCACTACAAGGTTTCACATTGTTAGTCCTTCTTATAACAAATCTGCCTGTTAGTTGTGTGAATGAGTGCAGACAAGGAACGTGACAAGCCCTCTCCCCTGGCAGAAACAGCTGGTGTGCCAATCTGCAATTCATGCACTTGTTGCCTCAGAAAGTCTTTCAAGTCTACTGCTGTACTCTGTTGCTCAACTCAAGCTGGATCTGCCACCCTCTGAACTGCTGAAGCAGATTAACATCAAGGCCTGAAGCCAGTAATGAGGTTTATGCAAGCACATGATATGTTAGAGGATCGGACCTCTGCAGTAAATGCTTCTGACACCTTCTCAGGGAGGGACAGTGCTTCACAGAGAGACAAGTCAGAGGATCAGGGCATGTGTCAAAGCGCCTTCTGAGAAAAAAGAGAGTTTTCAAAGAAATACCAAAAGGAAATTCATTGTAACTGTGTTTTCATAGGCCACACGCATCAGGTATTTCCTCTAAAAAAACATTCTTAGTATTGGAAGAGTTGGTAGGGGAAAAAATGCACCAATTTCACCTGGAACCATTCTATATAGTATCTAGTTAGCCAAGTCACAAAGACAATAAGATACTTATAGATAAGCGGGTGAACACAGGGTGAAATACAGGATGAGAAGAAGATATTAAATGATGTTTTCTCCAAGAGACCGTCATGCGTTTTGCCCACTTAGTTTAAGTAAGGTTAACTGCAAAGCTATTGATACTGCAACAGGAAAAAACATCAGAAAGACTTCTTATCTCAGTAGAGAAGAGGGCAGACTGGGCAAACAGTGTATTGGAAAAGACACATGGAAAGGGTTTATAAAAAGAAAGAACAGATTTGGTGACCTCAGCCTGAAGGGCTGCGTGACTAGCAGGAATACTAGACGTGACAAAATACACTGGTGAGTGGTGGGCGTGCAGTAACATTTCTCCATCACGGAGGAGCTCCCGAGGCAACATGGCCGGGCAATGCTCTGCGGTCACCTGCTAGCAAAATCCCCTCCTCTTCAGCCACACTGACCTGACCACAGCCATGACCAAAGGCAATGAACTGAACCATGGACTGCTTCAGGTTGGAAGGGACCTTAAAAAACATCCAGCTCCAACTTCCCTGCCATGGCCAGGGACACCTCCCACTAGAGCAGGTTTCTCAAAGTCCCATCTAGCTTGGCCTTAAATACTTCGGGGGCAGCTACAACTTTTCTGGACAACCTGTGCCAGTGCTTCACCACTCTCACAGTAAAGAATTTCTTCCTAATATTTAATCTTAACCTACCATGTTTCAGTGTGAACCCATTTCCCCTTGTCCTATCACTTCATGCCCTTGTAAGAAGTCCCTCTCTGGCTCTCCTGTAGGCCCCTTTTAGGTCCTGGAAGTTTGCTATATGGTCTTCCCAGCATCTTCTCTCCTCCGGGCCGAACAGCCCCAGCTGTCTCACGGGAGAGGTGCTCCAGGTCCTGATAATCCTAATCACCTTCCTCTGGACTCACTCCAGCAGGTTCACATCCTTATGCTGATGGCCCCACAGCTGGCCACAGCACTTCAGGTGAGGTGTCACAGACCGGAGTCGAGGGGTAGAATCACCCCTCCTGACCTGCTGCCCATGCTGCTTTTGATGCTGGCCAGGATACATTTGGCTTTCTGGGCTGGAAGTGTGTGTTGTCAACTCACGTCCAACCTCTCATCAACCAACACCCGCAAATCCTCCTCCTCAGGGCTTCCCTCAATCCATCCTCTGCCCAGCCTGTATTTGTGCTGGGGGTGCCCTGACCCAGGGGCAGGACCTTGCTCTTGGTCCTGCTGAACTCGCTGAGTTTTGCACAGACCCCCCGCAAGCCTACCAAGGTCCCTCTGGATGGCATCCCCTCCCTCCAGCCTGTCAACCACACCACACATGCCGGCTAGAAATGGGCAGCACTTGCTGAGTCACAAATTAAGTAACATTGACAGCAGCGACAAAAATAGGAAAATCAAACAATCAGCAGCATCCAGAAACACAACTGACAAGTGGGAAGAGAGGGTGATGCCTATTTGAAAAGGAAATGCTGCAAGGAATGTGTGGGAAGAAAGACAAATCGTCCTGTGGGCAGAGGATGCCAGATGACTGCCCTGGGAGTTTCTCATTCCCTTTAATCTCCCCCCAAATTAATTGCATCCCCTCCCACATGAAGGAATGACCACCATGGCAAAAAAAAAGCTCATGCAAATAAAGCACCAAGGCAGCATGACGACAGTACCAATGATATGTGGGAAGCTGGCCCTGCAGGAGGGAGACGCCCTCCTACGTGGAGAATTTTCCTGAAGGAGCAATTCCCAAATCCCACATGCATGCAGACCAAAAATGACCACAGAAATCAAAAGTGATCCAGCCACCAGATAATAATTTCCACACTTTAAACTCTCCCTATGCCTGTTCTGGATTAATTTTCAAGTATGGATAAGCTGCAGTTAACGCAACATCTGCTGGCAGTGCCTGATGTGAGCAGTCCAGCTGGAGTCTATACTGCTGGCAGAGGACTTCTCTCTATGTGTACAAAAAGTGCTTGTATTTCATTTGCTGAAATGAAATGTGTCTTTTGATGTCCATTTCCTGAAGACAGCAGAAGCTGAAATTATCATTACATTGCTACTACACAGAGATAAAGCAAAAAAAGAGGAGGGGATGGAGCTACTTCATGTAACATATGCTCCTTTTCTATCATCACTGTAACAGGGCAGTTCCTGAGAAATACATGTGCCACATGTTAAAAGAAAGTAAATCAAGTGATGCAGGCCAAGAACATTTTCTTGGGGCTTTTCACAACAATATATAGAAGTCCCTCCAGGCTGGGACAGAGTGGAGAGCAAGCTCAAGGCTGCCCAGGCTCCCAGCCTGCAAGAAAATGCAGTATTTTCATTTTTCAGCTCCTTTGTTGACTCTGCATCAACAGGACATTTGAGGAACAAAGAGGGGCTTGTTCCAGCATCTCTCTGCTGAAGAACCAGAAAAGGAGCACAACTGGAGTATGAAGTTCTCTGGACATTCACTTCTCACTATGAAAAATCAGTATTTGGGCATAAGAGAAGGAAATCTAGGCCCTCAGCAATGCTGACAGAGGACAGCAAAGCCCTGCTGGGGAGCACAGCTAGGAGCTGGCACGCAGCTTTGTGGCACAGGACAGACGAGTGCCCGGCTCAAGGTCAGGGCAGCCTCTGTGTCCTGAGCCACCGCCTGACACCTCTGCCTGTGAAGGCAAAGAAGCGTCATCAGAGTTTAAGTGCCAGCTGCTTCCCAAAGTTCTTTCAAACAGAGGGCAAAAGCATCTCTCATCATTACAGAGAACTCCCTCCATTTCAGCTTTTCCCTCTAAGGAGTGCCTCAGCTTTCTTGGAGGGTACGTGACACTCCTTAAAAACCTCCTGGAAGGGAAGGACAGGGCTACAGTTCAGAGAGTGACAGAGACGCCAGCTCAGTCTGAGAAAGCCCATTAGCACTGCTGACAGCATTAGCTGGGTGCATTTGTAATGCGGACAGGCTGTGCTGCTCATCTGCAAAGATACAGAAACAAAGCTACCACCAGCCTGGGAATCCTCACAGGAGAGCTGAGGAGACAAGCGGAAGGAGGAGGAAAGCCTGGTTTTCCTATCGTGCCTGCCTGTGGATGTAGAAATCCAGGCTCTGAGCAAAACTGGCAAAATGTGCAAGTTTTACTTGTCATGGATTCATCCCTGTTCTGAGCCTGTAGAAGCCTGAGAGAACTGCTTGCCTGTCTTCTCCTGGTTAAGAAATTAAAGTTTTCCAAAATTCCTTCAATAGGAATACCACAAATGCACTAAATCTTATTTCATGGAGCACTGTGGTGTTTTTCAACTACGACACACTAGCAGGTAACACCAGCTCTAATCTGTTTTGTTGCTGAAAGTTCAGGCACACCACTGCATTTGGGATTACATGGGATCAACACAGTGGGATGCCTAAGACGATGACCCCAGAATCCCTGCTGGCACAACTTCCCTGCAGATGGCAATTATGCTCTTCCCATCCTAATGCTGACTAACAGAGAGGTAGCTACTGCTGCTGGCTGGTTCAGGAAGAAAAACGTAGTCACGCAAGCAGATACACATCCAGCCTGGTGTGCACGCTCCCCTCTCAGATGCTGTGGCTGCACAGCTGTGAAGCCATCCTCTTCCTCCTCCAGCCATCCCCAGGAATATGACTCCACAGGCATTTTTAATCAATGCCCAGTGTAATTCACAGAAAGCTAGCACATCATTTCAAGCAAGGGCCAATAAATCTCGTCTTTCTTTTTCTCCTCCACTTTGCTTTAGAAGTGCCACTATGTCAGAGAATTTCTCATAAATGTTTAGGAGAATTTCCTAATGCCAGAGCAGCAAGACTACACACCCCCACTGCAAAGCCACATTCCATTAGTAGAGCAAATACAGCTTTTTGCCTCAAGAGAAGAGTAAATTTACAACAAATGTGGATTTTTAACACTGCTTGCTAGAGAGAGGCACAAGTTACACACTAATAATGTGAATTACAGTTACATATTTGCTCTTCCCTTTATTGCTTGGAGAGCTACATTTTGCTGCATCATTGCCACTCAGAAAAGCAGCTTCTGAACTTGTACTGCTTATTCACACACGCAAACATTTTGCAGAGAAGTCTCCTGCCTATCAGGATGCCCTGGGTTAGGTGGGAGACTTGTTCCCACACTGCTTTAGCAGTTACTGAGGAGCTCAACATCTACTGCTCCGGGTGGTGGAGGGGGTATAGAGAAAGAAAGGATCCCTTGTATGAAAATCTCTTGCTAAGTGTTGTGTCAGCATGCAAAGCACAACAGATTAAAATAACCTCAACAGGACCTAATCCTAAACATCATAACTCTGATGACATTCCCACCACCTGCTGTGAGAAACCCACGTAACTAAGAAATGACCAACTGCAGAAATCCAAAGCTGTCCAATACTGAACCTAATATTACATTTTCTTTCCAATCAGCAAGGATGTTATTTTTGGTTTTGAACCACAAATAGAAGGTCATATCCCAACTCAGTGCAGTGCTTGCAAACAGAAGCTTGAAAAACGTTGACATCAACAATAAGTAGTGGGTTGGGGTCTTTTGGCTTTTTGGTTTGTTTGTTTTTTGTTTGTTTGTTTTTTGTTTTTTTAAAATAGTTCACATGTAGGACTCAGCCTAATGCATTTTCCTCCTACATGAGCCCTTGAAAAGTGCTGAGTGAAAACAGAGTTCTTAACCCCATTAAATCCTCAAGACTTGTGTCTTGGCAGAGAGAACTCCCTAAAAGGCATGAAAGGGACATTAAGTGAAACAGTATTTTTCAGAAAAGCTTAAAATAGTTTTCCATGTTTGTATTTTGTATTTTTTTAATCACTTTTACTACTTTATCTGTTTTCTCACTTGTTGTTGAGCAACAGATGCACATAAGAGGGAAACAGAGAACATGACTATTTGCAAAATACCGCCAAGTGTATGAAACAAACATACTAAATTTGAAAGTAGCAGTTTTGCTGTCTCCTAAATTCAGGGCACATAAATGGTACAAGTTGTGTCTGTCATCTACTGCTACTACAATTTCAGAGATGAGTCTCATCTTTCAAACCGGGGTGCATTTGTCCCAGAGTATGAAAATGCTCTCTATACAGCACGGGCTGGACCAAGTGCATCAAATGTCAGATAACTGTCCAGCACATCCACCAGCAAATGCTTTCCTGCACGTTTCAAGAGCAGCTTTTTAATCAGGCCTTCTCCTTACCAGCTATCCTACACTAAGGAAGTGTCCTGCACTGCAAAAGGGATGACAGCCCTTGTCGGCTGGGGCTGACGTGCACACAGGACATGTGGAAGCACACCTGTTTTGCAGGCTGCCTTTGGCTGCCCAAGCCCCAAGACAGCCTCTGGTGTGCTGACTCAGGGCTGACTCACAGGAAGAATGCCATGTACTGAATCACCTCTGCCACATCCTGCAGCACCTGGGAATTTCTTTGGGAGTCTCCCAACTGGTATTACCAGGCTTTTAAGCTTTCACTGGAAATAGAATACAATATGGAGTGGCTAAAGGCCAACAGTGAGCTTTTAAAAGGTTTCTGACAGAAACTTGAGAGAGCAGGGAGGCAAACAAAAAAATTCACTCGTTGCTGGCCAAAACCCAAAAGCATCTGCCGTGTGCCTGAAGATGACACAAGCAAACTCAGTAGGAAGCAACTGCAACTACTGAGATGAGGCAGTGATCATGCTGACTGAACTCCCTAACTAGACTTTTAGATGCCAATGCCTTTAAGGGAAAAATCTGCTCCATCCACACTACACAGAGGCCATGTGTACTGACCTAGCTGTTTCTTCTCTTTCTAGGCATTGCAAACTCATGCACCAGGTCAGTATTAATTTCAGGATGGCTGAGAGCTCAGAAATTAGGTGCAAACCAATCCACAAAGATTGCTACAAAACAGGCAAGATGATGACTTTTTTTTAAGTAGTGAAAGTCTGAGTGAGAAGGACCAACAAACTAAGCAATCAAATGCAGAGTTTGAGTTCCCTGCGTTGGGATTTGGGTTGGTGACCAAAGCTAACACCCAAATGACCACCTACCAAGACCAAGGTCCAGGTGATACTGAAACAATCTGTTCCTTCCTGTTCACTTTGTGGGCCGAGGTGGCTTGTGGGTGTCAGCAGAGGGAAGGTGCCTGGGCAGGGGGAACGAGGGTGGGGAGGGAGGGAGGTGGGCAGTTGCATGTTCTCACCTGAGGCCGCTGTAGCATTTGTAGGGGTTGAAGCAGCTGCTTGGTTCCGGGCATGAGCAGGGATGAGGATCGAAGCCAGAGATGGGTTACTTGACAGTTCTGGAGGGGAGGTGGAACAAACAGTTAGCTCATCATCCACAAAGTGCCCCACATGCAGGATCAGCTCCTCGGGTTTCCCCCCGTGACGGCACCTCAGGTGAAACACATGCCCTTACAGCCCAAGGTCATGTTATGTTTTCTTCTTTGCCAACCAGCAAGAGGAAACCACAGCAATATTTAGCAAGGCAGTCTCCGAGCAAGACTGCCAAAACTACAGACAGTGGCAAAGGAATCATTTCCTAGAGAAAGACAGTGGCTTGGGAGTGAGCAAAGAACCAGCCAAGCCTGTACCTTGTCAATGGCCTGATAATGCTGTTTCCTTGTGAGCACTGGAGAAGGATCCCCTTCTTCACAAGACCACCTGCAATCAGTCCCAGGGAGAAGGCTGATAGCAGTGGCACTGCTTTGGGCACTGGCTCAGCAAGCAGGCAGCTGCAACAGTTGCTCCAAGAGCTTCAGGGATTAGTTCTTTGGCTCACTCAAGCATCATTTTTTCTCAAGGACCCAGGAACCCAAGACCAATCTCTCACAGCAGTCTCCTTGAGCGAGGCCAAGAAGAGGTAACATATCCTTTAAAAGGACAGGGAAAGGCAAAGGGAGTTGGTCAGCTGGGCAATTTAAATGGACAACAAAATGATGAAATCATTCTGTCTGAAGACATTAACCAGGGAAAAAATAGTCATGTCTTTTAGGCTCCAAATCTAATATAGCTTCAGTGTGGATCAGAATGAGAAACAGGCATCTTACAGCCACAACCGTGGGAGGATTAAGGGCAACACACTGCCAACAAATGACAATCTTCTGGCACCCTTTCAAGAGAATCTAGTGCCTCACAGAAGGTGGGACTGAGCTGAGACAAGACAGGTCCTGTTTGTTTCAGGAACAGGAGTGACTGGCTGTCTCCTGAAAAAGCAACATCCGGTAAAAAGGATGTGAACAGTCACCTCATGGAAGGAGACTGATGACTTTTGGAGCTCCAGGAGGTCATCTGGATGAGAAATGAGAACAGGAGAACAGACAGCTTTTTACGCAAGACCTCCAGATAGCACAGGCTGTACAGAGACCCAGCCAAATCATGGCATGGGTTCAATAAGGGGGTTTTGGACACAGTCTCAGGTTATTTGGGCTCATTTTTAAGAGGCTATTGCTCTTCTTTAATGCTAGCTTTAAACTCAGGGCCTAAAGGGAGCAGTAGTCCACTCGGTGATTTTTCTTTCTCTGTTAACCGTTGCATTACATTTTGTTACTGATGGGAGGGCAAGAGGCAGAAGACTCCCATGATTACAAGTCTCTTATTACTATACATTTTGAGACTGTGTTTCAGGACTTATGAATGCAAGCAGGTTGCTACATTACCTGCAACCCATCTAATCTATCCTGTAATATTCCATTCGGGTCTAAGCAGATCTAGCTAGTCCTTCTAGAAAGCCTCAGTACTCACAGCCCTTGTACAAATACAAAATTCTCAATTCATGCGGGAGTAACTCAAAATTCATATATTCACAATATTATGCAGAATTTGTAAATCTCCATTTTAAATGGAAAAATAAACTGAAGAAACATGAATCCTTACATGTCAAAGTGGAACACCAGTTACAAACCTATACCTCAATACTATCTTGGGTATTAGCTGCTTTGTGCTAGAAAATGTTGCTCCCTTGGTATTTTTTCCAAATCTGTTTCTCAAATCTGTTATTACTGGGAATCTACTCTTTACCTTGCTCTTTTGAAAGTTTCTATCACCCCTGCATTATTTTATGCTCATCACTCAAAACAATATGGGGCTGTGATCCAAACAAAAGCAGAACTAAAACAACAAGGAAACCCCATGACGCTTGCTACCTTCCGGTGCGTTGCGGTGCCTTGAGGGTGCAGCTACAGACTGTCAATGTTGCTGTAGCCAAGGCCCACTTGATCGGACAGAACAACACCCTTGCAAGGGCACTTCGAGCCTCCTCTCATTCCTCCCACATCTAATGTTACCAGAACACCTCCTTTTGTACTGTGGCAATAATAATTGCTTTTTGTTGTGTTTAATGCAAGGGCAACCATTTCTCTGAAGCTACCTTAAAGAACTTTCACAGAGATTAGAAGACCAAACTTGTTCCCTTCTCAAACCTCACATTAGCTTTCTTGGTGTGAAGTTTCTTAAGTTCAGCATACTCTGAATGTCTTGAACTTAAGAGAAGCAGGTCAATTCAGACAAGATATAAACAAAGTGAAGTGGACTCTTTTGGTTGAAGTTTAATAACAGCTTTTCTTGCGAACTTGTTTGAATTTTTGCTATAATGTATTTTTGCACCTATCCCATCTGTAAGGATGAGACATGGCAATACTGAGGAGAAACCCTGACCTGTGATTATCTGCAGTCTATGAAATACTGAGAATTTCTGTCCTTAGTGATTTCCCTCACAGTATTTGGGCAGGGTGTTCAATTGTAGCCTGGTTATCAAAACCAAATGTGCAACTCAAGGTTGGGTTAATTACAACCAATACAGCTGCAAGAAGCTATTGTGGTCAAGGCAATCCAAAGCTTTTAATATGATGATGTGAACAGAGCAGCTATCACAATTGATTTTATGAGACCCAACTCCCATGCACATCAGCTGGGAGAACACCTTTGGCTTTCTGCTGATCAAATCATACTATTTGCAGCCAGCTGACATCTCCAAGAAGGAGCAGGAATGAAAATGTCCAGTTTTATTAGAAGACCAGATCACCTTCACTCCCCAAACACAAGAAAATGCCTGGTCTTGGGAAACAGCACAGTTTTCTTTCTCAGTATTATTATACTTGATATATCAACACTCCAAGAATTCCCTGGAAAAATTATTCTTGTATCATGTTTTTTTTGGTCACTATTACAAACTTTCCATTATATATATATACATAAACATATGCATATATCTCTCTAAATTAAAAAAAAAAAATTAAAGGTCACAGGCTATGGTCATTAAAATATAGAGAAACAAAAACTTCAGTGCACCCCCTCCTTCAGTAAAAAAGTAATTCATTTTTAAGAAGTGTGATAACCATTCCTAAGTGCTGAATCACTGAAATAATTTTACAGTCTTTAATGGCCAACATGGTGTGACATTAATTTTTGTGACCCAGCACAACCGCTGACATGTTACAAGTAGTTTAGGAAATGGCCGACATTTCACAGACTATTTGAAAATTTGGCTTCTAAGAGAAAAATTGCTTTCTGTCTTGCAGGTCTAAAAGCCTAACTGAATTGCAGCTCTGTGGCTACTAGAGATACTTCCTTGGCCAAAATAACTTTTTCGAAACCCAATTAGCATATAATATTTGTTTAAATTAAGAGAAACTTACAGGCAAGACATCACAAATGACCAGATAATGCTCTCTTCAACAGATTTAATCTCTAAGATAAAGTAAGCACCCACATGCCCCACAACTACAGCTGGCTGCCAAAGACCATGATCTTGATCTTCCATATACCCTCACTGCTCTTTTTCTAGACTCTATCTGAGCAGCATCAGTGCCCAGGTCAGCAGATTTGGTACAATGTTTAATTTCTTTTTGAAAATCAATCCAGTGCATTAATGGTCAGATTTATCTCGTCATTTCTAACAGTTCTGCCTTCAAGCCTTCTGCAGTCACTTCCTACTTCATGGGTTTCAGGCAACTGGATACAGCCAAATAAAACACTTTTAGAACTTAATATTGCCTGCTGAAAACAAATGGTATCTAAAACAAAGCTGTCTTTCATTACTTTTTATATTACCACAGATGACTTAATATGACTCATTATCCATCTAATGATCTGTTTCCCAGTTGGGATTTCTGCTCTGGACCAGCCAGTTTGATGGAACCTTGCACAGTAAAGACCACAGAACAACGACTGCACAGTAGTCACAGGAGGAGCAAAACCTTCTTGTGTATCTTGAGTTCATAGTCAGGACTGCTATACATTTATCAACTACAAAGTTCTTAAAATCGCTGCACTAATCAATGTATTTAGGTATTTAAAAACAACTCTGGTTTGGGGGTTTTTTGAGTTTGGCTGGTCACCTGCAACAGAGCTTGTTTGGACATGCATTAATGACCAGCCTGTGTCCTGCCTTCCCCTTATAGATGGTAAAACTGGCACCCGTTGATGACAGACAGAAATTTGCTTTTTTTTTTGTCTTAAGGAAACTGCTCCAAAGGAACTTTTTTCTCACCATTCCCAGGACTCACTGTGTGAGGGAGGGCACATCAGCTCCTTAGGATGGCAAAAGAGGAGCTTTAGATTTGCTTGAGCATTAGGGTAGCTTATCCAGCAGCTTCCACACTACCTGAGGGGAACAAGGGATACACTCCCAATACATACATATGTTTTTCCCCCAAGGATTTTTGAATTGACTCACTATAGAGCTTTCCAACTCTTTTAAAAACCTTGTTTTCATGTAGTAGATAAGCTCAATGTCATCATGAAACAATAGTTTCAAAAAGAACAGGGGAATGCTGTATTAAGATGCTGGGATCAAAACTATTTCAGCTACGGAAGATGGCCTTAGAGGGGCAAAACAAAAGGCAATCCAGGAGTAAAAGGAAGGACTTGTAACATAACTACTTAATTTCTAACAACAGATGCAGAAATCAGCACAGAGGACAGTGACCTGGAAGCACAAGCTATCTACTTGACCACTTTAATGTGTTCATGCTTCATAAATGGCACTTTTTTTTCTTTTTTTTGCAATGAAAAGGCTCCACAAGTTGAAGGAGAGAGCCATTTCACATTCTGGCAGAGGGGCATGGCATGCACTAAAGAGTTTGAAAAATGATGTTGATGCTAATTGAGCCAAAAGGTGTTTTAGACTTTCAACAGAAAATGCATACAAAACTATTCTTGCTCAAAGGGTGAGAGTTGGCAGCTAATCACTTAAAAAAAACAAAAACAAAAACAAAACCAACAGAAAAAGTGCTCCAAAATTAATTACTAGCATATTTGTATGCCATACTTCTCACATGTTCTGTCTTGGCAGGCAAAACTATTCTGGGGGGGATATCAGATTTACATTTCTGACTTACGTAGAAAAAAATAGATGAATGGTTTCAAACTTTGATACCAGCCTGGCTTCAAATAAGAAAGTTAGTTATCCATTTATTTTTACAGTTTCTAAATGACTGAGTCAGTGTAATGCCAGATGAACGGCACAGCATATAAAATCTGGACAGTAAAGCATCTGTATTTACCTTGCATCCAGAACCAAAATGGGCAGCAACACTACAAACCTCCCTGCCAAACCTAACATGCATTACTACTTGGCTATGGTGTTTCAGGTATGAAGAAGCAGGATCATCTCCAAATGATAATCTAACCTGTATGGTCCACTGACTGTGATATTTCACACAAAGCCATCAGCCAGGCTGCAGACTCTGAGCTGCGAATGTAAACCTTCCTGATGCAATCCAATAACAACCACCCTTAGTACCTTAGGACAACTGAATCGGAGGCACCAGGAATCTGATAATTCTGTAACTTCAAGACCCCTTCCTCTCTTTTTGAAACGGACAGCTGGTTATGCAACTGCTTAATAAACTTAGTACCACTTGGAGATTTTTACTTCCAAGGGAGTAACACTGCATTACAACAAACATTTATCCCGGTGCTTCCTCCTAAAGAAGGGATCCTTCAACGCTCTGAGGCTACCTTGAGTGGTGAAATTGAAGAGTGCAGGTTTATCTCGCCCATTTGGTAACTTGACGTTTGGGTCCCGTAGTTCATCGAAGAAAGAGTGCGCGCAGGCCTCCAGGGGAGTCAGGCGGGCGGTGGGGGTGTACTCCAGCAGGCGGCTACATAGCGCAATTGCTTCGGGGGGAGTGCGGGGCCGGAAGACCTGGGGGGACAACAAGAAAACAAGCAAGGAGAAACAGGTTGTGTGGCTAGGTCTCGTCTCTTTGTTGACCAGAAGCAAGTCAGAGCAATTAAACCTCTCATTGCCCAGCAAGCTGGAACAAACTTGCGGTTTGTGCTAATCAAAGTCCTGCCGTAAGTGTGGGAAAATCCATTCCTGGGGTTGAGAAAGGGTTAATTGCAACGCCTTGCACTAGAGTGAAGGTGCAATGCCAGCAAGAGACTTCATGAGAGAGCGCACTCAGAAAAACAACTTTGAGAATGAAGGGGAAACTCATCCAAAAATCATGACAAACACACACAGGTGCTACCAGCCATGCATATGGGGTGGAGTGAAGGTGGGGAAGAGGGTTCAAATGAGCAGGATTCACTGAATGTAAAAATATAATAAAGCCCGCTATGGTTTTGGGTTGGGGGTTTTCTGGCTAGTGAAGGAAGTCGGACTAACACCGACTTTTGCAGGCAGGCAGGTCAGACTGTTGCTATGGAGGCTGCTGTTCAGCTTTGGAGAACAACAAGGAAAGCACGGGTGGGGTGCAGGAAATGTCTAGCTCCAATCTGCAAGTTACTCCTTCTGTGACCTTATTCTGGCAAGCTACTCCCATAAGTTTATAGGGATAATTCCTGCACATTTGGTATTTGTAAGGACAGCTGAAAATTGCATCAAGAAAACCAACTATTTTAGTGTAACAGATTTTTACTTTGATTACAAAAAGCAGTTCTTCACTGCAGCTTTGTTTTAAACCTCTAAGAATCGTTCTACCCACTGCTAATCGCACTCCCATACTCCTTTCTCATTCCATTATAAGCAAAATAGGAGTTAATCATGTACATGACCTGGATGGCCTCCTCAAGCACTTGTCTCTTGCTACGTTGCAGATAAAACAGTGTGGGGTAAAGAAGTAGGGTGGGTACGAGTGTTAAGTTCTGATGCCAGCATTTTTGGAAAAAATTGAGGTAATCCAAAATGCCTTTGCACCAGTGCCAGTGAACTCAAGCCACACAGCACCAAGGCGGGGGGGGGGGGGGGGGAATCAGTGCATGACATGCTAGTTAATCACAGACGAGAAACTTGCACAGGCACTCCTTTAGTAGGTTTTAAACCAGGCATGTATGCTCTCTTGAATGAGAATCAAACACAAAAGCCAAGTTCTGCAGGGACTGAAATTTCCTGTGCTTGGTACCCAGCTGGGCCAGCAGCCCCGGGTTTGCTGCAGTGTGTGCTGTACTAACTTGTGTGGCAAGGAATCCTGACTTGGGGAGTCAAGGAGCAACATACAGGAAGAGCTGACTTTATTCCTACTACCAGGTAATTGCAAAAAGAAACTGGAAAAGTTTTCACACGAGGCCTAAAACGACAAAAAGAAAGACTGTAGCTTAACACTGCTGGCAGAGAACCTCTACTGACCACTGTGTCACCAGTGCAGGGTCACCTGAAGAGGCAGCAGAAGCTGCTTTGTGCCCGCTGCCTGCGGAGCTTGGATTGCTGACCACAGCACACAGTGGATTCAATCATTACTCCCAAGTCACAGCCTGACCAGAACAAAATCCAAGACTGTCTCCAGTTAAAAAAAAACCTTGTGGCTTCCCCCCACCTCCCCACGTTAAGTAGCACAAATGAGTATGTCTTGAGGTAAACCCACAGAAGTGAAGTTGTTCTGTATTTAACATGAGGTAAAACTGCTGAGGTCTCCCTCATGCACCTTCACAGTGGTATTTTAACAGGCTTGATTTATCACAGCTTGAAACTTTAGTACTTCACTCTTAGCTGTGTTTTTCCCCTCAGTACAGCTCACATATCAGCCACTACACAGATCTTAAAAAGAACACCATTTTATTTCCTTTAGGTAAAGATGACAAGCCCTTATCTTGAGAAAATTAGTAGGCAGACAGTCAAAAATCTGACATTTGTAAAAGGAGTACTTGCTTGTCCGCTCAAACTCTTCATTTTCAAGTCCTTGAAACCCTAACATGTTTCCTAAATCCTGTTATGAACTGCTCAGCCTGCCTTTAGATCTGGAATTAGTCATTTGGGGTAGGCAGTTCCCAAAGTCTGCCCTAACTGCTCCAAACCAGGAAGGGGAAAAAAATAAAAATAAATACATATACTAGGAGGCTTCACATGGCCTTCCCCTGCAACAAGTGGTGACTAACACATGAAGCAAGGTACAGGTCTGTGCCCATCTCATCTCTATCACCCTGTGTTACAACATTGGCCTGGCTGCTGCCTCAAGGATGCAGTTTGAACTCAATTATTCCACTTCTAGCATTTCTCTCCTTTTTTTTCAAGGCTAGGCCTAGTAATTTGAAAAAATGTTTAAGTACATACCCGTACTCCTGAGGTGAAATGTCCTGTTCCTGACGAGTCCTAAAGATGATAATGCAGTGAAATAATCCAAACAGGGGGAGTCAATCCAAAAGAGAATAGTCCAGCAAGGAAAAATATAGCCAATATTATAAGAAATCCATGGTGTGGGGGACATAGTAAATGTTTATACAATTAGAAACTTTAAACATCAGTCTCCATAGCAGCAAGTCCAACTTCACCACAGTGTATGCCAAAAAATCGATTGTGCAATGGTGAGGCATAGTATAGAAACATTTCTATATGAAATTTATGTTCCAATGCCAGTGCATTTACTAAAAAAATAAAAAAAAATTGAAATCAAAACTCTAACTTGAACTAAAAGGGTAATTGAAATTCCCATAATTAAGAATTTTCAGTCCTCGGTCCGGGATATAAATGTCCATCGGACCAAGGGGCCAGATTAGTTTGACTCCAAAGATGCATCCCACTTGTAAATCTGTCCCAGACACACAATGTAAACTTTCGGATGGTTTTGGGTTTTTCTCGAAAAACCCCAAATCCCTAGCAATTTGTAATTTGTGCTGAAGTCAAAGTAAACATTCGAGATCCGTACTTTAAATTTGGATACTTTTAATTTGTGTGCACTACGAGTACCTCAGGCCGCCGCGGATTATTCTCCATTTTGGATTGACTTCCCCCTCCACTGGATTTTGTTTGCTGGCATTATCTCTTTAGGATTCTTCAGGAACTGGACGTACCACCTCAGGAGTGCGGGTATGGACTGAATTTCTCTCTATTGTGGGTTTATTCCCCCTCATACCCATCGCACCCGTTACTTAACAAATTTTTTTTCTCCTCAATTTGTCCCCTCCCACCTCCCTTTTGAATAACACCCTAAGAAATAAAAGCAAAGCCCTCTATGGTCTTTTAGCTCTTCCCATTCAGCAAAGTTCCACCGGGAAAGCTGCCCAATTCACCCACCGAGAACTACACGAGCAGCTGCCGCCCACGGCCACGGCTACACCAGCACTTCCATGCCACGGGGCACCACGCCAAGGCAGCGCTGGACTGATGCTCCGTGGTGGGAAGGGGCGGGAGGATGGACAAACAGTGGGACTTGTGAACCGTGAAGCCCCTCGCACATACATCTCAGCAGGAGTTTAAAGCCTCTGTAGTTCTCAGTGAGGGAATCAATTTAGTAAATAATCCGCGGATTATTTTTAGTCTGCGGACTAAAATTTAGTGCACGGACTAAAATCCGGCCCATCGGAGCAAAGTCTGTCTCGGTCTAAAATACATTTGGGTGAAGGCAAAAGAAAAAAAAAAAAGAAAAAAAAAGAAAGAAAAAAGAGAAAGAAAAAAAAAAGGAAAAAAAGCTAAGTGCACGAAGTGTTTGGGTAGACTAACATTTAGTATGCAGACTAAATACGGCCGGGCAAAAGGCACAGCAAGTCCACAAACAAAATAAAAACCAAAAATAAAACACTGACAGGAACTTTTAAAGCAATCAAATACTACCCCACCGGCGCAGCAATTCATTTTTCTAAAATGAAACAAGACCTTGTGTAAGGCTATTTGTCCACAGGAGGGACCGAAGGCTCAAGTTTTCATTTTAAAAAATGAACCTGTTTTGGAGATAAACAAATGCAAAAAAAAGACTTTACATACAGTATTCTTCAAGAAAAATTTGCACTTGAATAACTCAAAACCTCTTGTTTCTGCAAAGCAAATGAATTTCAGGCTGAGACCCAGGTTGCTGGTTTTTTTTCTTTGGTGTTTTTTTGGATGAGTTACAAAAATCTCTGGATGATCATGTCAAATGGAAATGCTGACTCATCCAAAGCCACAGCTTTTGGTGCTTTTGTTTGTTTTTCCCTCCCCCTTTCAGATCCCAATAAATCTATACCTCACCAAAAAGCTGAGGGACCAGTGCGAGTTGTTTCTTTGTTCAGGCATGCTGGTGATGCTCAAATACCAACAGACCATAAGAGCGAGTCAGCAAGGCCTGACACACTCCTCTCTCCTTCCTATGTTTAACTGCTACCAATGCAAATTTTTTTATGTTACTTCCCCCTCATTTTTCTGGAACTACCACCTTCTTCAACATTTCAAAACTACTGTCAGGCTTAAATGCCCCCGGTGCGCTACACGGCTCTCATCCCCAAGAGACTTCAATTCAGATCAAGGCTTTGTGCACTAGCAGAGCGGTCAGATTTTATCTTACTAATTTGAAATAGTTCCAACCAGTGTGGGGGAGTTTATGCCCCTTCTGAATTTTATTTTTCTGCACATATGGAAAAATGAAAGAAAAAGGCTGGAAAGCACAGAATTTTCCTATTTCACTTCACTCACATCAGCATTCAGCTCTCAAATAAAACCACATGGGGCAAGAGCTACGTATTGTTTTAACAGAATGGTTGCTCTGACTTTCAGTTCATTGACATTCCTCAAACAAACTTTCCATGCACAACACGAGCTCCATCGTCTTGGCGTAATTAAGCCCCAAAGCCACAGCTTCACAATGTGACACCAAGGTGCTCTTCTAGCCAGTCTGTATTAAAAGGTATGATTTCATGCCATCAACCACTGTGCATTTTGCATGCAGACTGTGAATACTGCCCGCATGCTGTGCTCCCTAAGAGAGCAGAGGCTTATGAAAATGACATCTGTTGCTAACGCATCAAGTTTGTGACACCATGGTTAAAAATTTCCTCACCAGCTTCAGACTCACATGCTTTGCCAAGAACCACCCACACCACCGATTCAAGGCTGACAGTCTGTGCACATCCTTTCGGTTTGTAAGCACATTTTTTATTGCACATGAACATTAGGTAAGAGAGAAAGCTCCTCCCTTCAACCAAAAGCTTGTACTGTTTACAAGCCAAGTCTTCAATGTAGAACACAACCCTCAAATCAGCTTTTAAAAATTGGTATCACACAATACAATTACTACGACCTTATGATATGAAGCAGGATTTTGGTCACCCAAGTTTAACACAATAAGGCTCATGAGAAACACGACACTTTCACAAACACAAAAGGAGAGGCAAGAGACACACACAAGACAGCAATGTATGCACTGAGCTCTACCTGACACAAAACCCCCCCCAAGTTGCATCTGAAGCTCTCAAAACTAGTCTTGTTCCAAATGCCTGAGAATTCCAGAATGGGATTTCTGAAATATGTCGTCTGGCTACTTTGAAGCATGTAAAACTCACAAGCGAAGATACAAACAAAGGTTAAAAGATGTCCACAAAAGAGGCTCTGGTGTTGGGAGATATTTTAAAATATATATAAGCCCCCCAACTTCCTTCTCTGATTAAATCCCTCTATGTCTTTTCTAAAAGCAGCTCGGAAATAGTAAACGCCTTATTAGTCAAGAATTCCTGTCTGATGGCAGTTAGACAGGAGAAAATGAAGTAAAGACAGAAGGGTTAAGTGGCTACAAATGAGCCAACACAGAACTGGGAACAGGACCAGGAACCTGTCTTCAAAGCTACTTCTTGTTGAGACCACACACTTTTTATTGGGCTCTTTCCATTGAGGACCCTGTGGAGACAGAATGAGCTAGCGTTTATTACCCAGTGCATGCGCTCTTCTTCTACTGAGCTCCAAAGGAAAGCAACAAAGCTAAGCAGAACAAAACAGCTCCCCTTCTTATGAGAGAGAACCCCCAAAAATGTACCTCTAGAAGTGCTGTCAGCCTCGCTGGGATGGCTGCTATGAACAGCCTAGGCAGATGCGTTGCAATGGGATGGCTAAACAGATGGTATATTGCGGAAGACATGTTAAACTTAGCACTTGATTTCCATAGTTGCACTGATCGAAATCCTTTCTTAATGTTACATTAGTGCTCACTCGTTTACTGTTAAGCAGTACTTTCTTTACTGCATACAAATTGGGCAGGGGCAGGACAATTTACCACCCAGCACACCTGGCTTCTTCTCTGAGCCATATAAGATAAGAGATTTACACTGTCAAAAAACATTGTTGCTACAAAAGGAGCTAGCAAACATGAACTTGCCAGAAAAACTTCTTTTCCNGAAAGTAATTACACATCAAGCAAAAAACAGAGCCATACTCTTTAGAAAGACGTCAGGGCACAGTTTCACAATAGGCATAAGTAAAGTCCAGTTCATGCTGGAAAACAGAGTTCTGCCCTTTTGGATATGCAGGTCTGCCCTGGTCCCTTGTCCCAACATCTGCAGTCTGGGCAGAATGGTTAGTTAGGTAAAGAAAAGTGACCCAAATCCTGAACATTTGTGTTGTTCAAGAGGTTTTTGCTACCATGCAAAGTATAATGCATATCAGGAATATGCAGGTGGGAGGTGGAGAACTGACCCTGCTCCATGATGAACTTAATGCCAGTTATGAAACTGCAACCAAAGAAACATCTCATCCTCACTCTACCTTTGTTCCTCTACAAAAGATGAGACCTAAATCTCAGAAAGAAGAGGTTGCATTCTCATCTTGAATCCAAATCCAAGTCCATTTACAAGATTTCTGACAAAAGAGTCTTATCTTTCTTTTGTCATCAGTTATAATTAGAAGTGACAAAATGAGCTGTCTGTTTATCCATTTTACTGTTTGGTATTCTTCCTTGAATCTAAAGTATGAGCAGTCACTTTGGAAGCATTACAAGCAAAAAAATCTGCTTAAAAACTAGTCAAGAACAAGGAGAGCAGGAGTAGGACAGGATGAAGACATGAAACTAATTCTGGAGGGTGGAAAAACATGCTCATGAGAGAGACCATGCTCTACATCCCAGGCCCAGAGTGTGGGGAAGACAACAGGACTGCCTGCTACAAACACAGAAATATTCAACATTCAAGGTAAAGTGATTAGTATGGAAAAACATATATAAAGAACACACATGCACACAAGAGGATATCAAGACTAAGATATTTGGCAACTATTTTATAGTATTAGCAGAAATTACTTCATAATACAGGCAGAAATATAAATTCAAAAGTCAATATCCAAAGCTACTCTTTAACACAACCAACTGTGGTTCTGCACACCTTCAGCTGCAACCAGAACTGGCCAATAGCTTTGGAAGAGTGCCAGAAGGGATGAGTTGGAGTCCGAAGTTTCATCTTAGACACTGTTTTCCTATGCTATAACCATATGGCTTAAAAACACAGACAAAAAACCACCGTGAATGGTATAAATAATGAAAAAACCCCTAAAACAGAAAGGAAGTGCTTACAAAGTTGGGACAGACCCTGCCCTAATCTCCAACAAGTTTATTGTGAAGGCA
>WEIT01041739.1:21131-35503 GCA_013389985.1 Dryoscopus gambensis | reverse complement strand
AGAAATCAAAGATTCATAGAATTGTTTAAGTTGGAGAAGCCCTTTAGGATTATCGAGTCCAACTGTTAACCCAGCACTTCCAAGTCTACCACTAAACCATGTCTCATGTTGCAGGTTGAAAGATTACTAAGTAATCAATGAATATTGTCTTATTAGTGAGGGTTATTTCTGAAAAGAACCAGGACTAAATAACACTGGTAAACTTGAAAGAAAAAAACTTTCTGATGTTGTTTAGTTTCTTGCTAAATTTCCCCCCAAACCCTATGTAAAATATACATCAGTCCCCAAATCTGTGGGGTTATTTTTGGGTGAGCTCTTCAATGACTTTGCCTGAACATCCCTTTTCTGTTCATGAACCGTATCTTTTGCATCACTGAATGAAGAGTCGTCTGTGACCTAAACCCAGTTTCCAAGGGCCTTGTGTGGGAAGGCGTTTCATTGGCTTGGTACCTGTGCATACTGGAAAAGGAGCTGGAGCAATCTGATAGCAACTTTGGAGAGCACACAAACTCTATCCACTCAGCTGCCTTTCAGAAGAGGTGAAGTCCTGTGACTCCTTATTCAGGCAAAGCTGGCCTTTGAAGCCAGTGATGAAGCTTATTTTATTTTTTGGACAAAAGTGGAATCAGTTCAATAGAGCTCCAGGGAACAGGCAGGAACTGCAGGATGGATATAAGCAGTGAGCTTTTTGCGATGTTCCCCCAATGGGCTGACTCGTTCCTTGTCCACCCCATGCAGAAACAGAGCCTGTATTCTTCAGTCAGTTATTCTCTTTTATCCCATGCTTCCCATGGGCTCCTCTCTCCATCAGGAGCCCACCTGCCCTCCCCATTCCCAGCAGCAATCTCTTACCACACCCTTACCTCAGTTTGCTGTCTCTTTTCTCAATGTGTCTTTTGCCCCTTGAAATTCACAGCTCATGGGCTGGCATGCTGGGTGGTAGACTTGGCTTACTAGCCTGAATAGAAAGATAGTTATGCTTATTTTCATGAGCAAGTGCCAGGAAAATGGCTTTCCAGACTGCCTAAATCTTCCATTCCAGTCAAGAGAAATCTGTAGATCTTTTGAAGATATGTGGGCTGCCTTTCAAGTACCTCCTAAAATAGCTTTCTTATGGCTATTACCATATTTAGCAGCTCAGTTTTCCACCGTCCTTTTCCTTAGGGATTACAGATAAAGCCTTAGCTTATTAAGACAGTTGACCCATATGCCAGTCTTTTTCTGCTGATCCTAATGTTAACATTAAATACAACAATATTTCATGTAGTAGTGTATTAGGACATAAATGTGCTCAATACTAACTCAGAATAATTGTCTTGGGTTGCAATATGTAACCAAAATTTTTATTCTATTTTCATCTGTTGAAACCGGTTGAAAGATATTTTCATCTCTTGTAACTCCAGGGGAAGGAAGGCGGGTGCCTTCTGTTAATGGGTCAATCATTAAAACCAGATGGGGCAGTGCTTCCTTATCTCGTCCTCCACCCATCCTCCTCCAAGGGGATATCACCTGTGAATGAGTCATTAAGACTCTCCTTGTGACCGATAACATTACATCACCCCATTGGGGAAGGCTCCACTCAGTGGGAGGAGCCAAAGTCTCTCTACCTGCATAAAATCTGCGACTCAGGACATCAGGGCAGCTGTTTTTTCCCACCGGATTCCCCGAGGAAAACTGGACTCATCGTGNCAAAATTATAGCAATTCAGAGGTGGGGGTTTTACATTCTCTATTCCAAGGGAGGCTCTGATTTCCCCTGGCAGTCACCTGTCTTCTAAACCAAGACAATAATCTCTTCATTTCTCTCCAAATTTGCCTTATCCAAATTCTCTAAGTGTTTTCTCAGGGAACTTTATTCCAAGAATGTTATTTGTCTGCTTTCCACTGTAGATATTGATCAAATTGCACTGAAGTCAGTACATTTCTCAATGATTTTCAGTGTTTTACCTTTGGCTTTGCATCAATTTTTATTTTCCCAAGTTTCTTCTTATTTTATTCTAAGTTTGGCTATGCCACTCACCTTCATTTCCATTGAAACAAAGTAGAATAAAAAATGAAAAGAGGGAAAAAATACCAGGGAACAAATTTGGTGTAAAACACATCCAGAAATACTTTTTGTGCCCATGATCTTCCAGTGTCCAGCCTCAAACATTTGTTACTGGGTACCCTAAACTCACAGTGTAAATAACTCACTAATTCCTACCCTGAACCTCTCTAGGTGAAGGGAAAGGAAATTTCTGCCATGAGAAGGAAAAGAGATAACATTGGAAATACAGAAGGAAGGTTAATTATTATTCTTTTCTCATATGCTATCAATCAAACCTTCTTTGGCCTCCAGAAATGCTTCTGATCATGCCGTTCATGGCCTTGCTCTGCAGCCTGATGTCTTCCAAGGTTGATATCTGAAGAACATTTTCTTGCCTTAAATCTAGATACCCTGACAACAAACATAGCTGATTTCCTGGGTTTATCATGCCTGACAGGTGCCCTTCACAGCCTTTATCTCTTGCTGGGGATGTCGGCATAAGCATTGTCTGTTTTGCTTCTCCAGATGCAAAATGAAGAAGTGGTTCTCAGTGCTAAATTCTGTAGTCCTCCAGCACTGTGACTTGTTGAGGGATACAAGACGGCAATGTGTAAGTGCTCAGCCTCATGTCTTGCTGGAAAATCTGTAAGAGATTTCTCTGGAAGAGACTTTGCATCCTCAAACTTCCTCTGTCTTTAACGCCAATAAAAGTGATAAAAGAGGTGCTTGAATGAGGAGTAAGGTGGAATGCACTGCCTGTGTTTTAAAAAGCCAGGAGTAAGTGGCAGTGCTGTATGTATATAAGGCATTTCCTTGGCCTTGTGGATAAAACTGCACTGGCAGACCCAAGAGCTTGTCCCTGACATAGCCTCAAAATATACAGCCATCCCAAATAGTGACATGTTGATGTGTTGTGTAAATCCCAGGGTGCTGCCAAGAGAACATCTCTAAACATGGTGCTGCAGTAATTCATTAAACGTTAGATCTTTCTGCATCTTGCTTGATTGCTTATCAGGCCTTGTCATGTTTTCTTTTGGACATAACAGAGTGCCTTGGTGTTTATTGAATGATGTGCCAGAAAAAAGCAAAAGAGAGAGCTCAGAGACTGCCACTGTCCATGAATTGTAAATAATATCTTGATAAGAAAAAATTATCAGAACATCTCCCTATCATATTTAATACCAAAACAACATACAGCTGTGTTCTTGGGTGGTTGCATGTTCTTGGATGGGAAAACTGATGAGCTGAACAATAGACAATCTCATTCTCTTTCCAACTGTGCAGAAATTAAATGTCAAATACAACCACTAATTCTTCATTTCCACTTCTCTGTAGCATACTTTTCCTTATCAGGCTCCTAAAGTGAAAGTGAAGCAGGAGAGGGGACAAAAACAACCTCACTTTTAAGAAGCCAGCAACACATTTAAAATGCTAGAGCATACTCTGTGAAACTCAGAGTGCTCTTTGTAATGAGAAAAGTTTCTGTGTAGGGCAAACTTCTGTTATGGAAAGCCATCTCCCATGAATATTTTGAAATAGAAATGTAGTGGCTGTATTTTCACAGTTAGAGTTCAAGGTGACAGTTGTGTGTCAAAGGAGTAAGTTTTCTCCTGTAGAATCGATATCTAAATGTGAGCAGTACATTTGTTTCCCTGTTATATACCTTATTTGCCTATTTCCATATGAAGTATGTTTAAAATGCCTTGAAACTGAACAGAAGTGGAAAGCACAGCATAAGGAAAATTAGTTCAGGCTGGTGATTTTGTAGTTCAGTTCTAACTAAGCTTTGGCTAAAGGTGTTCTGGTTCAGTTCTGGATGAAGCCCAACAAGCTTAGAAATGATGATGTACACTCAGTGGTTTGAGTCTTTGCTTGGTTAATTCCTCTGATCCAAATCAAGGGTTATCTACAAACTCCTTTCCTGTGGCCCAGCAGACCACAGAAAACTTTAGTGTGACCATCGGTATTTCTCTATCCTGCTACAGCTGCACCTCAGCAGCTTCTGGGTCCTTCCGCAGCAGGGCAAGGAGTTGTGTCTGCTGTGTCTGCTTCCTCACCCCAACATTAAACCAGTATGGCTGTAAAACCTTTGCACCCTCCCTCGTATCTCAAATGACAGTCTATGTAAGGGGGTGCCAGTGAGGACACCCTTCAACACAGCTAGCCATCTCCCTATACCTCTGGCCAGGAATTTAGTGGATCCCTGTGCAAGTGCTATCTTCACTGGAAACAGGCCACTGTCTCCTATACCAGCCTCTCATGGTGCAGTATCCGAATGTTTGGGATGGGCTCTCCAGGAAGGGATGGACCTGAAAAGCCAGGCAGCGTTCACTGATCATGACATCCAGCTGCTGGATGAGCTGTGAATGGTCTCTCTGCCAAGCACAAGTGGAACAGTCACTACCAGGATTGTATTATCGCCATTATAATTGTGAATGTCAAGAAGAGGACTGGATGCAGATGTCAAAGAGAGGGCGACAGACCTGCTACCATTTAGTTCAAGGTAATTTCCCCAGTTGTGGCAATCAGAGCACTGGCACACAGCCTGTGTTGCTGCAGTGGTTGCTGCTGCTGCTGTTGCCAAAGGCACTAAAGTCCTGCCTTGTCTTCCGCAATTGCTGCTACTGTTCTCCCTGAGCTGCTCCCAAGGATGGTGCTGGCAGTGCCAGCTCCAAGTAACTCTCCTGGGTTGCCCCTGTGATAAATACATATTATAATATTGGCTTTCTGCAAAATATTAACATGAATGTTGTATATAATGTTAAAGTAGCTTTGCTATAAAGATATAAGTTTTTTGTAAGAATAACTAATGCCTCTTTTTCTGTAGGAAAATAACTGATATAATTATGCTTGTGGTAACTGAACTGTCTGCTTGTTTGGATAACATCCAATGAATGTAAGACGAAGACCCCTGCTACTGACTTGCTAACTATAGACAAGTACCATCTTGAAGTGAACATCATAGACCAAGGCCCAAACTGGAGGTAACTGGACTGTCTGCTTGGTTGGATAACATCCAATGAATATAAGATGAAGACCCCTGCTACTGACTTACCAACTATCAGCAACTACTGTCTGTGAACATCATGGACCAAGGCCCAAGCTGGAGGTGATAATAAAAACTGACCAAAACCACAGCCAAGAAATGCACATGCTCTAAAAAGGTGGACCTGAGGAGGAGCCATGCTAAACAGTTCCTAGAAAATGTAAACTAGTTTGGGGGAAAAGTTTGAATAGCTGTAATTGTTTATGAATATGCATTATGCTGATGTATGTAAAGGGTGTCTCTGAAATAACAGGTGTGCTCTTGGCTGGGAGCCAAGGGTACCCGGCGCTGTAACTTTTGCTTTATTGTTTCTGTCTCTTATTGTCTTTTTATTAAACCTTTTAAATTCTCACAGGAGAGTGAACCTCATTTTTCACACCCCAAATTCCTCACTCCTGCCCACATCCTCCAGCAACACCCTGGCAGGTGGATTGGCTTGATGTCCATGGAATTTCATTAAAAAGAAAAAGACAAGTGCAGGAAAGAGCAAAGTGAGAAATACCAAACCCCAGCACTGGTGGCAGCTTGTTAAAAACACACAGCTCCCAAGCAGAACTTCAAGCTGATAGTTTGATGCTTATTTACTTGAAATTGCATGCTGAGAGCTGCTGGAAATGAGATAATTCTACCTGTTTAATGTGAATTTGCATAGTACTTGGTTAAATTTGTAATACAGGGATATCCTTTATTTTTCTTCCATCAGGTGGCTCCATTTGGGCCTTCAATTGGGAAGCTGTAGTGAAGCTCTGTCTTCACTAGGCCTAGCAGAGGGGCATTAATCCCCTTGAGAAGTTATCCATAGCAAGCTCCTCCATTGGAATACAAATGTGAGTTCAAATGTAATTTGTGCAAAGAGGGTACGAAAACAGACCAAAATTTGGCTTGAGAATGAACTCAGGAAAGCAGACTGTGTGCATGGACTAGAAGGACTGTGTATGTGTGCTGCTGGAAATCAGCAATACTGTTTATTACTCATAATTTTGGCAGATTGGAAAATCAGAACAGCCCAAGAAGGAGGAGAATTCCTCTGGCTGAGATACAAGAGTTCACAATCTGTTTCAGCAGAGACAGCAGAAATGACACCTGAGTCTTCCTGGCACCGCAGATGTGAAAAGCCCCACAGCATCAAGACAATGCTGAGCAAGTGTTTTCTTCAAAGGACTCCCAGGAGTGGAGAGATGAATAACTTTCCTGATGAATTGATCCATGAGAAGATAATACCTTGCATGGAGGACTCTCTTCATCTTTCTAGCAGTGAGCATTGACCTTTCTCCATCATATTAGCAAATGCTAATTTGCTAATCTGCAAACTGATCTGGGGCTGATAACAAGATCCAGCCCAATGGTGAGTCCCACAGGGTGGGGAGATGCCCGTCCTTCTGTCCTCTCCCTGGTCTGCCAGCTGGAAGGGTATCTCAGCAAGCTCAGGTAGAGGTCCTGGATGATGTCTCCTTCCTGGAAACATATTTCAAAATGTGATAGGACAAGAGTATTATAGCAGGTAAGAGGTAACCGTTGGGCAAGTCATTAATTCCTGCCATCCCAGGCTATTTGCATATGAATGCAAGGAAAGGCAAGAGGTCATTGTCAAGGGGAGTGTGCATCAGAAGGGCCTGAATGAAAGAATTAACATCACTCATTATTAGTAAGGTCCAGCCTGTCATCCATCTTGTGTGCCTAGGTCCTGTTTTGCAATCTCAGGAAAGGGAAGTAAGTGCCTGAAGGTGTTTCTGAATGAGCAGGTCCATTGCAAGGGCTCAATTAAGAGCAAGAAGGAAAGGCGGGAGATGGTGGTCAGGGGTAAGTCCTGTGCAGCACTTCTTGTCTTCTTGTGAGCAGGCTGGAGATTCATAGCAGCTCCAGAGATCCCACCTTTGAGTCTGAAGATAATTTCTACTGCAGGTGGAACTTCTAGTGAAGGGTAGCAGAGAGGTTTTTGTGACAATTCAAGGAAAACCCTTGGAAATGCTTCATTAATTCTATCTGAACCACGTATTTGTTAAAGAGATACCAAAGGAGCAGAGGAGTATTTGGGAATGCATGTCCCTTGGTTTGGTTAGGATTTGGGTTTGTAAATTCTGCCAGGTGTTTCAGAGTGTAAAATATTTAGTATTTAGAAACTGGCAGCTGTATTTTTCAACAGTTTTTTAAGGAAAGCAGGTTAAGGCACTTGGTGTGGGTACGTATATTTACACATCTTTATATTGTTTTTTGGAGGAGTTGTCGACAAACTTTGATCTTGTCTTGGGATGATTTTATGATGATATTCTAGACCCTAATCGTCTGCTCTATACCCAGAAATGGTTACTGTAGCTTTAAGGTGGGTCCAGGGGCAGAGGTTGAGCCTTGAGGCTCTGGCACAGGTTTTTTGAAAGCCGCATGTTGAGTGTGGTAGGGGCTGGTGTTTCCTGCACACCTCTGGAGTGTAAACATGGGGTCTTTCTGTCTCTCGCTTTCCCTTTTTTGCTGTGCTCCTTTTCCCAGGTCAAGTTGCTCATCTGTGACATCTGACTTGCCATCCATGCTAATTGCTCATCTGGTGATGATTTTACTGTCACATCTCTTTTCTTATTCCTTCCCCTTTTTGGAGACAATAAGTTGTCAATAGGAGTCATGTGAAGTTGAGGTGTCTGGATCTGATATCTTCTGTGTCTTGGCAACTGGGGTTCTTTGGCTTGTCAACAGCTTAGTGGCTTGAATGAAACTATGTTCATACAAAGTTTAAACTAGCTTTTTAAATGGTGTCTCCATCCTGGGTGTAGTTTCCAGTCACTGACGGTGCCAAATGAAATATTTGTTATTTCAGAGAGTCACAGAATGGTTTGGTTGGAAGGAACCTTAGAGATCATCTCCTTTCAAACCCCTGCCATGGGAAGGGGCACCTTCCAGCTGCCCAGGTTGCTCAGAGCTCCATCCAACCTGCCCTTGAACACCTCCACGGATGGGCATTCACAATTTCTCTGGGCAACCTGTTCCATTGTCTACCCATCCTCATAGTGAACAATTTTTTTCTAATATCCAATCTAACTCTGCCCTCTCTAAGTTTGAAGCCATTTCTTCTTGTCCTGTCACTCCATGCCTTTGTCAAAAGTCCCTCTCCAGCCTTCTTGTGGCCCCTTTAGTTACTGGTAGGCTGCAGTGAGGCCTCTTTGGAGCCTTCTCTTCCCCAGGCTGAACAATCCCAAATCTCACAACCTGTCTTTGTAGGAGAAGTGCTCCAGCACACTGCATTTACTGTACATTTGAATTTTATCTTTTTATTATCTCACTTTTTGCCAGGCCAACCATAATCAGGTTTCTCTTGTTATACTCAAAGGATGGAGTCAGTGCTGATACCTAGCAGGAGAGCTGCTGTAAAAGAATAACAACCCAGGTTTATTGTGTTATGTAAATATTATTATTTGACCATGATGCCCACTGTGTATCCCATTTCTGCTTCATGAAGATGTTACTTTCCTTTGCTGAGACAGTGCTGCCTCTGTCTCTGCTTTGCCAAGCCCATCTGTCTAGGTACTGCAATATGGTGAGATGCTGGGTCCAAGCTCTGTCATCAGCCCCACTGTACCAGCATGGTGGCAGCCCAGCCTTGGTGCCATCTCATCAGGGCAGCCTGGCAGAGAGTGACAGGGATTGCACGCATGATTTTAACACCTTCTCTTAAACATATATGTATGTATGTACATATATGTAGCCAAGAAGAAAAACATACTAATAAAAACACATAGTAACCTTGCCACCAGGAGGACCAACAGTATGCTGGGGTGTAGTGGGAAGAGTATGACCAGTAGGTCCATGGAGAAGATCCTCCCCCTCTACTTGGCCTTAATAAGTACAAAAGAGATAAGGAGCTACTGGAGATGTTCCAGCAGATGTCACAAAGATTATTAGAGATCTGGATCTCCTCCTAAGCTGGGCTTGTTTAGTCTGGAGAAGAGAAGACTTAGAGGGACCCTCATCAATACAGACAAATATCTCTGTGCAAAGAGGAGAGTGCCAGACTCTTTTCAATGGTTCCCAGCAACAGGACAAGGAGGAGTGGCCATAAACTAAACCACAAGAAGTTCCAGCTTAACATGAAGAACTTCTTTACACTGAGGGTAGCAGAGCACTGGAACAGGCTGCCCAGGGTGGTCATGGAGTCTCCCTCTCTGGAGATATTCCAAACCCACCTGGATGTGTTCCTGTGTCACCTGCTCTAGGTGACCCTGCCTTGATGGGGTGGTTGGACTGGGTGATCTTCAGAGGTCCCTTCCAACCCCAACAATTCTGTGATATATGTAGAAACATATAGATACACATAGATATAAATGACAGATAGGTACATAGATAAATAGAAATATATAGCTATCTTCCCCACATATAGATATATGTATACGTAATATATATACTCTCTATATAAAATACATATATAACCCTATATAGAAAAAATTCTATGTATAATGGGGAGTTATGTATTTATAGAGGGCTATATATGTGTGTATATATATTTATCTATATCTGTGTATATGTGTATATGTATGTGTGTGTATATATACACATATGTGCATATATACCCAAGTAGTTTCCTGAAAGGAGATTGTAGCCAGGTGAGGGTTGACCTCTTTGCAGTCTTAAGGTTCATGTTGGACATCAGGAAGTTTCTTCACAGAAGGGGTGATCAGACAGTGGAATGAGCTGCCCAGGGAGGTGGTGGAGTCATTGTCCCTGGAGGTGTTTAAGGAAAGACAGGACAGGCCCTGGTCTAGTTGACATGCTGGTGTTCAGTCAAAGGTTGGACTCGATGATCCCAGAGGTCTTTTCCAACCTAACTGAATCTGTGATTCTGTGATATATGTATATATATGACTACGTATAAAAAAAAATATATATACACGTATATATGTTTATGTATAAATATGGCTACATATTTTTATATCTATATAAAAAGTATGTATATGTGCGTATAGGAGCATGCACCCCTCCAATAAATAATTTTACCGCGGTGGATGGCCCTATGGAGAAATTCCTATACGCCCACCCACAGTATCTGTTTCTACCTCTCCTCTCAAAGCGCCCCTCCCGTCCTCCCCCCACCCCCTCCTCTTTCTGCTCCTCCCGCAGCTCCCCCGCCCCGCCCCAGCGCGGCCGGGCAGCCGAACGCCGCGGGGCGTTCTGTCCTTGCGCGGCTGCCGTACCGCCCGCTGGGGCAGGGTGGCGGTCGCCAAAACGACACGGCCTAGGTTGGGGGTGGCCTTGCTCCGTCCTGGCGGCAGGCAGGGCGTGCGGCGGTGGCGAGGGACAGCTCGGGCCAGCGGGGATGAGCCATGGCCTCCGTGAAGGTGGCCGTGCGAGTGCGGCCAATGAACCGCAGGTGAGTGAGGTGCCGCTCTGGCCTTCTCCGCTCTGGAGCCCGTGTCGCTCACAAGGGGTACGAGGGACGCCGTGTCCCGGCTCTCTCAGTGGTGACAGCCACTGCGGAGGCGGAGGGGGAGCTCTGCCGGGAATTCAGGGGCTCCTGGCCCTCGGCTGAGCCGCTCTGCCTGGCAGGAGCGACTCCTGGGAGCGCCTCTCCTGCCTGGCAAGTTGGGAAGTGGGAAGTGGCTCCCCGGTGGAGCGTAGAGGAGCGGGGCTTTGCCTGGGACGTTCACTCCGTCATGGTCTAAAGCGTTACTTTGGTCTTTCTGTAATGACGGAAAAGTTACTCTGGTGAAGATAGAAAACTCTTTGAGAGGAAGGACCTGCCAAGGATGTATCGCCAGGCTTCTAAAATGTGAAAGAAACCTACTTTATCTGGAAACAGCAGCCTTTTCTACCCGCTTGAGAGACTGTTGTCTAGTTCATTTGGAGCCATTGTGGTTAAAGGTTATCAGCTTAAGCTCAAAGAGTGTATATATATATGTGTGTATATATATGTGTGTGTATGTATCTCTCTCTCTCTCTATATATATATATCTGCTTCTGCTGCATTTACTGTATGGACAGGAGTTCATCACCCACTTCCTGAGATGTGTCTGGGAAGTAAACACTTTTCTTTCATTAAATATGTGCATAATATGCGTAATAGTCAATGGACTAATTTAAGAACCATATGTGGAAAACTATCCAATTCTACTGGCAGTGCTCTTCCTCTTCCCTTGTTCTGAAGAGATGTAACCAGTTCAAAAGAAAAGTGGTTTAAAGCACAGGCAGCCCATCAGACTCCCACTGTTCCTCTCAATTGATCTGATTCAAGTGTTTAAAACACATGATTTGCCACAATCTGAAAGTCACTCAATATCTTGTTTTCAGTGAGGGAAAGACAAACCTTATGAAAATAAAGCTTATAAGGGTAGGAAGGGGAAAATATTGCAGGTTGGTTTTGAATAGTTTAGGTAGATGGAGCCGAGTGGTTGGAGGTCAGGGTTGGTGAATAATCTTGTCACACCCTCTTGCTTCCCCCTGCCCTCTCCTCTGGGTCTAACCATATGGTTCTTAAAAATTTTTAAATTTATTCTGTATATACACTCCCCTTTTCCTTCAAGAATCTCTGACAACAGGTAGCCTAGGTATTTAGGGTAATAATAAGACTTCTTACGAGCAATATTTTGGTAGCATGGAGAAGTTTTGCAGGAGGACTGTACCTGTGATCTACTAAGAGACAAAAGAGAGACGGAAATGGAAAGAGAAGGCATGGCAGAAGAGAAGACTTGTAACCTGTGAGTGGAAATTTGGAAGGGTTGTGGTAAAGGAATATCAGACAAGGACTCTGGACCTGGTGTCTCTATTGCATGTAGGAGGATAACTTGGATGGGGCTGGATCTGAGCATATCAAATGATGAAAATGGTTTGTGGTACAATGGAAAATGGCAAACCTAAGAGCCGGGCAGACATGCCTGGTGTGGTCCAAGGGGCAAGCTGAGAAAATGGTGTTTGTCACAGCTGTGTGGACACAGGCTGGCTTACTCTGAAAACTGGTGTCTGACCACGCAAACTCTGAAGAGCCTACCAGCTGAAGTTGCTAAAACCTTGGAGTTTATGGGATGATGTTAGATGTTTATGAAACATAAGGAAGCTGGATTTAGTGCCATGGGATGTTGCTTTTAAGTATTGTTTTTTTCAGAGGCACAGTTGGTGTTTGGTGTGGGATCCAGCACTTGGGTCACTGGTGTTCCTCTCTATCACTGCTGAGCTAATGCTGTGTTTTGTAAAACTGAGATCCTAAGCCTGAGAGGAAAGGCATGGTAAACTGTAAGCCAGGAGCAGTTATCATATTTTTCTTAGTGGTTTCTCAGAATTCTTAGGGTTGGAAGTGACCCCTAGAGATCATCTAGTCCAGCCCCCCGCCAAGGCAAGAGCACCTTGGCAAGTGTTCCCTTGCACATGTGTTCTCTCAGCTGTGGTCCCTTTGCCTTTTTGAGTCCCTGAAGAATTTTACAGAGGAAAGGCCTTTCTGCCCATTCAAAGGAACTTTACAACCACCTGTTCATTCTCCAGCGCTTAATTTCAAAATCCTTAACATGATACTGTGTGGAGTTAAATTTAATTTAGTTAAATTTGCTTTGGTTTGTTTGAAGTTTAATAATATAATGCAGCTTATTTAATGAGTCATTTTTAATTAGAGAGGACACAGTTGATGAATGGTTATAGGGAAGACTCCTGCATTACGGAGCAGTTGCACCGTGTGGTGTCATAGCACGACTAATTGTGTAATAAGTCATGAATGTAGATTTTGGAATGAAATGTGATGGGGAGAGGGTTGTTGTTTAAGGATTAGTTACTGTTCTATTGCTTAGATAACAATTTAGGTTTTTTTTTCTTCTTCTGTGATTTATTTTTAGTCGTCTTGTTCTCTGACTTGACCTGGGAAGAATTGGTTCATTTCAGTGGTGGTGTTGAAGTCATTAACCGTTCTTCTTGGAGTAATATCCCAAATTGTGTTATGCAGATGTTACACTGAAATCTTTTGACTCTATCTCTGCATAATGTAATAAAAGTATGTCTAATGGCTTTACAGTTACTGCTTTGAAAACAGCTGTAGCATGAGCTTAGAAAGTTCAGTTACTTGGTCAGTCTCCATCTGGCATTTGGTTTCCCTCATTCACTGAATTGCCGTGACAGCCTTTCAGTCTGTGCTTATAGCTGTACGTTCCTGTAAAGGTAGCAAAAAACCTGCCAGCTGGCAGGACCCTTGGTTTTTGTCATTGGATAGAAACCTGCAGGGAGGTGAGCTTAGGTGTTTGATGTATTTTGCTTTGGCAAGGTAATAGGTTTGGACACCATGATTTCTAAGGTTCATTTTCCAACAGTCACTAGAGGCATTCATAAAATGGGATTGTAGAGAAGTGTAATCAGATTTGAGGCACTATTTGCTCACATACTGAACAGATGACTTTGGGTGACTGGTTACTAGTCGCTGTCTTCTGCATAGTGTGATATCTGGGATGCTGTTAAGCCTCACCTAATTCTGGCTCTCTATTTTGTATTACGCATTGCATCTGCACAGTTCAAATAGATGCACTGCTTTATGTTCATCTGTTCAGAGTCTTTAAAGAAGAAAGAGTGTAACAAAGAGGGTGTAGTATTTTCTTGCTTCCGTTTCGTGTCACATTTCTTCTTTATGCAAACTAGAATTCAATTAGTGTTCCAGGAAGCCACTTTTATACTTTTGTCAGTGTGTTGGTTTAAGACAACTTAAAGGAGAACACGCTGGAATGAGTTATCTCCTTTAGGATTCCAATAATCCCTTTCCACCAATAAGAAATGAATACTAATAGAAGAAAGCTTAAAAAACCACGGTTTATTAACAAACAGGATGCAAACAGGTAGGAAAAAAAAAAACCCAAGAACTGCTAGATAACCAAACTGCTAGACCTCAGCACCGCCACAGGAACAAAGAGACAATATGGCGTCAGGAAAGGCAGGAGCTTCATGGCGCAGTTCCAGCCGCAGACGAAGGCCCGATGGCTCGTACATCCTTCCCATGGCAAGGCAGAGGATAGTGGGCACGGCAGGCGAGGCAGCTGGGCTCGGGGCACTCGGTGTCTTTTTTCTTCCCGTCTGGGCGCGGTTAATGGCAGCTTGGGCTGGAGTCGCTCCGCTTCACTTACGGCGTGATGCCTCTGGGTCTTGGACAGGAAACTGCGGAATTCGCTCTCAAGGCAGCCCAAAGATCGCCACCGCAGCTTTTCCAAATCGAGAAAAAATAAAAAAAAGGAAAGAAAAAAACCTTTGCCTGAGCAAAGATTGAAGCAAACACCACACCGTGCAGATAAGAACCTGGGCGGGCAGCTTTTAAAAAAACGCTGGCTCCAAAAGGCAATTTCCTTCCCCCGCCGCCCCCCCC
>WEIT01041735.1:110727-124708 GCA_013389985.1 Dryoscopus gambensis | reverse complement strand
CGCAGGTGCTGGCTCCATCCCGGGACTGCCGCCCCGCTGCCCGCGGAAGTCGACCCCGCTGGACCGGGGTTTCCCTTCGGCCACAACCAAAGAGCTCCCGCAGCTGCATCCCGAGCCTGGACGCTGGCTCCGGGGTCCCGCCGTCCGCGGGGGCCGCAACGTCTTGCCAGGCTGCTTCTGCAGGCGGGGGTCCGGCCGGGAAGCTGCCGGTTGGCTCGGACATGACACGGGGGGGAAGAGGCTCTCAGCGGGGTTCAGCAGGAGGGAGCGGAACTGATGGGAGAGGCTGGTGGCAGCAAGGATCCCACATGCTCCCCCGAAGGTGTTAAGGGACAGCAGCAGCAGTCGGTTGTCCCTGCCCCAGCTGTGTCCCGCAGGCTGCGCTGATACAGCTCCTCTGAGGGCTGCTTGGTCCCTCCTTTGTGCCTCAGCATCAGTCCCTATGGATCAGGGCGTGTTTTCCCGTCCAGTTCTGACCGCTTCCAAGGGATCAAAATGGGCTCTGAGTGCAGCAGTAACTGCAGAGTTAACGCTCTGCCTCCTGCTTGTGGCTGCTTCGAGCTCTGAGCTGAATGGAATCCAAGACAGTCGCAGGCTTGTTAAACTCCTTTGTAGCTGTTCATTAGCTCCCTGGTTTCTCCTGCCAGTCGCAGGACAATACCCAGAGTGGAGATTAGCGTCTTTGTTTTGAAATGAGCCATCTCAGCCTCGACATGACTGGCATGTTTAGAGCTTTTGTGTTTTCCAGCCAATTCCCCCTCCTACGATTGTGCCTTTGTTTGTCTGTCCAACTCCCTGCTCCCCTTCAAGGGCAGAGCTCCAGCCTCCAGTAGCGGGACCGGGCAGCATCGGAGCCGCGGCCACTCCGGGTCTGCCCACCGGCCCTTCCCCCGCCCCGGCGGGCAGCCTCCCTCGCAGCACCGGGAGACCTGCCGGACGTGGATGCGGCCGCTGGAGAGGGCAGAGGGTGCCGAGGCGTCCCAGGGTCACGTCTCCGGGAGGGGACTGTGCCATCACTCGGCTGCCTGGCCAAAGGGCTGGGGCACAAGGAGGAGGCAGTCTCCAACGAGGACGCGCCTTCTCGCTTAAGTGAACCCTTTGGTGAGGCTGGGCTCCTCCAGAGCTCTGTGCCCCTCTGTGCTGCCCACCTTGAATGGTTTTTTCAGGCCTCTTGACTTAAAGGTCTTTTAAATGGGATTTAATCTAATTTTAGGATGGGAAGGACAGGCTGTTTCCTTCTTGTCCACCCTTCCCAGTCTTTCACAACTTGCTGTCCACGTGCAATGCATCAGGTTGTCAGTGCCTGGACCAGTGTACCAGGATACTTTCATACATCTTGTGTATATCTGTAATCAGGATCATCAGCTTATCGGTATCAGCCTCCTGTGAGAGAGGTTGCAGCATACTTGCTCTGCTCCCCGTGCCAGAAAGGTTGCTGTGGGTATGCCTGGAAGCTGTCCCTATGTAAAGGAAGGGACATGATGCTTGTGCCCTTTGCCAGGTGCCAGGTTGGGCAATACAGCACAAAGCTGTATGTGCACCTGCTTGGGGGGCCCTTCTGGGTTTATGTGAAGCTGCAGAGGTAGAAGAAGGACCCTATTGAGATGCTGGTCTTCTCCTCACAGGCTGTAATCAGAGTAATTGGTTAACGGGCAGAAGTCCAGCCAGGCCTCTGTGGCATCTAATTGTATTAGAGAACCGCAGAAATGGGAGAAAGCTGCTGTTAACTCCCTGTGCCCTGGTCCGCTCAGCCCTCCAGCCCCTTGCTGGGGGATGCAATGCTGTTTGTGGCTGTCTCTGCTGACTGTAAGGGGTTTGCTGATGCTCTCAGAGTTTCTCATCTGACATCTGTCTGCACAACAGGGGTGTGTGCTTCAAAGCTCCATGCTCTGGAGAGCTGGAGGTGTCAAGATACAACATTCCTGCTGTGCTTCATCAGCCTGTGCTGGTGGAGTTAAATAAGCCGTCATCCCACCCTGGGTTCGTATCTGCTCCCAGACCCCGTGTGTAATTGGGATCCTCTGCCAGGGAGGCATGACTCCCTCGGCTGCCCAGACCTCAACAGGCTAGGGTTGGCTCTTTTCTGAAGAGATGCAAGTAAAGCTCTGTCTGCCAAGAGCTCTTTTCCTTCAGTTGTCGCAGCAGACAAAATGCAAGGTTAAAAATTAATTTGCTAATGGGCTCTCCTTTGTCCAAGCAGCTGTTGTGTGCCAAGGCAGCGCTTCACCTTGCAGTGACAACGCTGCCAGTGGCCGTGTGTGTGGCCTGAGCACATGAAGGCAGCTCGACCTCTTCTGCTGGGTAACAACCTGTTAGCAGGCAGGCCAGGAGCCCAGCCACATCTCCAGCCTCCCCACAGCCAGCTTTCCCATATTGTGCTGTGGTTTCCAACAGCCCGCCAGACTCCTGTCCCTCCCACCAGCATCCTGAAGGGCTGGGTGCTGCTGGTCTACTGTCCCAGCACAGGGTCACACTGCAGTAGGGAGCTTGAAATAGAGGCAGTAAGTGGTGAAACGGGAATGCTGGTGGCAAAGCTGGTGGGACAGTCGTCAGTCACCTCTGGGATTCCTGAGAGTGCTCCTTTGCTGGGTTTTTGGATGCCGTGTTGGTCAGCTCGAGCCAGCCTGCAGTGTGGGCTGTTTCCAGCCCAGCACAACTGGTCTTTGCCATTTGCAGGCAAACCCCTGCACCCCTGCCCTCCTCTTGAGAACTTTGCTCGTGGTTAGCAGTGCTCATTTGATGAAAGGCTCTGCCTGCCCTTGCCCTTAAGTACAGCCTTATTCTGTTTTTAGCTGGCTTTGAAGCCTGGGGTCTGCTTCCTCCCACGGAGAAGCTCCCAGCTGCCTTGCTCTCTGCATGGTACCTCTGCTCACCCGGGGGCTGCTGCACAGTTGCTGTTCCTGCCTACACCTAATCCTGCCTGGCCGGGGAGGCAGGATGCCTGGATGTTGTCCTACACGGTGCTGGATTTGGAAAGAGCTTACAGTGGTTGTGGCTGCTACCTTGGTGTTGGGTACCACTGGCAAACAGCAATGATGTGCACCAGGGTCCTAGGGGGAGCACGGGCAGGGGAGAGGGACTCTGCAGGGAGAGAGAAGGGCCTGAAGAGAGAGTAGGGCATGAAGCAGGGTTCAGCAGGGAGCCCAGGCTCCCGAACAAAGCAGTAATTAGAGCTTCAGTTTCCTCTTCTTTGTTAATCCTTGATATTATCTTTCTTAGGAAATGCTGTACCTGCAGAGGAGAGGAGTTGGAGACTGGGTGTGAAAGCTGAGACTTGCCTCTTGCAGAGCAGATCTCCTTTCCCAAAAGTCCCAAGTCCATCTGGATTTCTGGGGCTGTTGGGCTGTGAGGGAGGTTGTGCTGCTGTGAACGGCTGTGGTCCAGCACAGTCCCTGGTTTTGAGATGGATGCCTGGTGCTCACAGCAGAGTAGGGGATGTTTTCCCCTTCATGCTGAGCCAGATGGAAGCTAAGCACAGCCAGGGGGAGGGATTGGTGAGTGTGGAGGGAACCAGTCCTGCCAGGTCTGCTGGCCCTCAGTAAATCACTCCTGGCTGTGGTTTCTCCTGCAGTTGCCTCCTCTGGCTGTCATCTGCTTGGGGAGTGGGGCACAAGGACCATGCTAGCCTTGAGTGTGTCCCTGGCTTCCTGGGAGCCCTCATGGGCTGCAGTGGAAACCTATAAGAGCCCCAAGGCTCCTGGTGGGAGGAGGATGTCAGCCCCAGGGCCAGGAAACCACCTTGGGGTGTCCCTTCGATCCAAATGGATTCTGTGTGAGCTGGGGTTAACCCTGGGCTCTGAAATGTGAATTTCTGAGATTTTCACATGCCTGATGCTCTGCTTGACATTCTGCAGGCAACCATTTTCTCTGGGTTGATGTAAACGATCGGAAGGAGTCGTCCGTCTTCCCGAGACAATGAGCACCATGAGCTGACAGCTTGGGGATGTTGCAGCATCTCTCAGCTCTGACAGCCCTGTGTGGTGCATGCCAATGCAGTCTCCCTGCTCCTGCTTGGGCCCTGAGGTCTCAGGTCACCTCTTGACAGCAAGGATTGGTTTTCTGGCCATCTCTTCTGTCGCCCTGTGCTCCAGTGCTTGGAACAGCAGTCACTCCCCTGTGCTGGGGGCTGAGATATCAGAGCCTGTCCCCAGGGAAGTCTCAGTCCTGGCAGTGGCTCCTTCATCTACATCAACATCTACATCAGCACAGCTACAGGGATGTGCTGGGGGAGCCATCCAACAGCCCTGGGCTCTAACATCGGCTCCCTGTTGCATGTCTTTAGAGAGTTTTTTGACACTTGAAAAGTTGGTGTCTGAAGTCATGTGATGGGCTGGGCAGGAGGCAGCTCATGGTGACAGAGCTGGAGCCTTGAGGTGTGCAGGGCAATGGGGAGAAGGTGACTTGAGCAGGATGAGTAACCTGGCAGCCTCCAAAGGTGGAATCATCACCAAAGGCAGAGGATGCTGTGACCGTGAGCATGGGGAAATGGCTTCTACCATCATACTCACACCCAAGAAGTTTAAAAGTAATAATGGTTAATTGAGAAGTAAATGCAAAGAGGTGATGAATGAGTGAGTTGTGAAAGGACAGCCTGTTCAAACAGGACAGTTCCAGTAAGATTCAGGGCAAATGATTTAGTCCCATCCGTAGCATTATCTGCAGCGCTGTTTGCACGGAGCTGTTTACCCGCAGTGGCACAGGGTACAGAGGGGCACCTCTCATGTTTGCCCTTCTCTGTATCCCTGGGGGCGTCAGACTTTCGCCAGCCTGCCTGTAGCTCTCTCCTGTGACCAAAACAGCCATGAGTGTGTGTTTACTGATGGACATGCTGAACCCCTGTGCTCCCCACTGGCCTTGGCCCTGTCAGATGGGAGACTTCCTAATCCCAGCAGGGGACAGACACCCTCTGAGCCTCCTGACCTGTTGCAGGACATGTTTTTTCCCTTGTAACCAAAACAAAGGTAAACTTCTGGGAGTCTGGTTTGGGGAAGCAGCCTTCCCCATCTCTGCACTGAGTCAGACTTTTGGCGGCAGAGCTGCCCCCGTAGTGGTTTTCCACAAGGATGTGGCTGCAGTTGAGTGGTGAAGGACTGTCCGTGGCCGGAGGAGGTGCCCGGGTGAGGACTGCAGTGCGGGAGCCCTGCCGAGAGCCAGCTGTCCTGGAGAGCTGCGGCCCCAGCAAGGTTCCTGCCTGCTCCTAAGCCCCGAGTTTCACAAGCTGGCCCGTGGTGGAAAGTGCCGGGAGGGTGGAGCTGTTAAACCCGTTTCACTGCTGCAGGCAGGCAGGGCAGGATTGCTCCACCGCTGCCTCCAGCTGGGTTATGGCAATGGATGGGTGAAGAGCAGCCTGGATGGCTGCCAGGGGGGCATGGTCCCTCGGTGTGGGGAGCAAGTGGCAGTCTGGGCTGCAGAGACCTGTCACAAACTGCTGGTGGAAATTTCTGCCTCCCTGGCTGGTAGCAGCCTGATGGTCTTTGGTTCTTGGAGGTTTTTTTTTCCTTATTTCCCCAGCTCCAAAAGCTGTGCTGGCTAATGGGGAAGGGCACCAAGTCCCCTTGAGAGAGTGGTGCATGCTGTAAGCTCAGCATCCCGGAGCTGGGCAGGATTGCTCCCTGTGCCCATAGTGCGTGGTCCGTGTCACCCGTGTCAGCTGCTCAGCTCACCCCGTCCAGCTGCACCTTCTGCACGTGGGCTGGGAGCCCCCAAAATGGGGAACTCAGGGCTCATCTTCCGCTGAAAGCCTGTTTGTGCCTTCTCACCATGCTGAGCCACCCAGCTGACAGAAGGGAGAAGCTCCAGGCAGGGGCCCTGGGAGAGCTCTGCTGCTTTGCTTCCGCACCCTTAGGAATAATTCCCTCTGGCCTGAAAGGATCCTAACGAATCTGAAGTTAAAAGGTGCTTTTTATATGGAAATCAGGTGCTGGTATGTCAGCATGTGAAATTACTCTTAAAGTGGAGAGATTGAAATTGCTCTCCAGGTGCTCACTTGTCATCAGAGCTGCACAGAGACCTGCTGCTCCATCTCTCTGCAGGAGCAGGATGCTTTTGCAGGCACAGCCGCTTGCAGGAGTGGCAGAAGGGCCAGGGCCAGTGCCAGTGCTGACTGTACAGCCTTGGCTTGTGTCAGTCCTGGGGTTCTCGTCTTCCCCATCGCAGCTGCGTCCTCCCGCCCTCAGCACTGCCCCCTGTCCTGGGTCTGGAGCTGTGGTCCTTGGGTCAGGGTGGTCCTTGGTGTCCCCAGAAGCTGCTCGTGGATGGGGTGTGAAGCTGAACCTGCGTGTGCTGATGCCATCACGTGTTGTCTGAGCATTGCAGGGACAGCACCCTCCCACTGTCCCCAAAAACCCTTTTCTCTCCCTCCTGCCAGCTCTCCCCAGCCGTGCCCAAGGGCTGCAGGCGTGTCCTCAAAGGACGGCCTCCTCTGGCCTCTCCGACGGGGAGAGCTAGACTTTTCCTGGGAAAACTATGCCGGGGTATTTTTCCCGTGTCTCCCTTCCCGCTGGCAGCTGAAGCACTTGCAGGCTTGCTGCCGGCAGGGAGCCATTCCCGGTGCTGGGAGTGGGATCCCCCCGCCGGGGGCACCTTCCCTGGGGCCGGGCAGAGCGACCTTCCCTGAAGGACGTTCCCTCTCCTCTGGCTCCGCTGCATCCAGCGAGCAGCCAGAGCCTTGGCCCGGCATCTCAGCTGCCCCGCGTGCTCTTTCACCTCCTGAGTGCTGCTGTTCCTGCTGACTCTGTGGTGTTGCAAGAGCTGGAGCTGCTGGTTAAAGTCTGGGTAAACAGGTTGTTGAAGCCCTCCCAGCCCTGGTGAGGGAGGGGGTTGGACAAAGCTGCTGCTCGTGGGCAGTGGGGTGATTTATTTGCGTAGAATGAGGTTTGTGCTGGAGTAAAAGTGTGTGGGGAGAGGAGATGACAGCAGAGCAGGACTTCTGATGGGTCTTGCTTGCAGGGGGCCGCAGGGCAGGTGGCCTGTGCTATCCTGTCTCTCTGTGGGCAAAAGAAAATGGATTAAAATTGCCTCAAGTCATGGAGTGTGTCCAGAGTCCCAGCAGCTTCCCATGGGATTTGAGGACGGAACAACACTGGGGAACAGGGAGAGGAACTGGCAGCATGGGTGCCCTGTTCTTTCATCCTTGGCAGCTTCATTGCCCCAGAGGCTGCCAGTTCCCAGGGACAGCATGCTGTTACTTAGCTGGGCTCCTGTGGGTGGCTTTCCTGTGGGATGCTGGGCAGAGCTTCTGCCTCTCCTGCATGGGCAAGTGGGACTGCTGAGGCTGTGAGCAGGTTGCAAGAGGCGCAGCATCTCTCCCTGTACCATTTGGTGTGGCTGCCATGAGCTGAGGTGCTGGTTGCCCCTGGACTGCTGCTTGTCCTGGCTGTTTCCCCTCTGTCTGGCTCCTGGATGTGCTGGGGCAGGAGCTGGTGCTGGGGGACTAAGAGAGAACAAATATTTATGGTGCTTAAAATGTCCAGCACTTCAGTTCTGCAGTGTAGGAGGGAGGGAAGTGGCCTTGGCAGCACCTGGGGTGTTCATGCGGCTGTGGCAGCGCAAGGCTGGTGGCGCGGTGGTGTGGGGTGGTGCGGAGAGGTGCCAGCTGGTGCTCAGCTTTTTGGGGACTGTTGCACCCAGCTGGAGGACATTGCTCTTCATCGTGCTGCTCTGTAGGATCTGCCGGCAGCTCCTGCAGGAGCTATTTGTCTTTGCTGGAGAAATTAGTGTTTGGCCAGCCCCACTCCATGGGACCAGCAGTGTCTGTCTGCCACTCTGACAGACATGCCAAGGACAGGAGAAGGTTGAGGGGGCAGCAGGAGTGCTCTGGGGACCCTGGGGATTGTGGCTGTCCTCCTGTGATGCCCCAGGGGAGCTGTTGGCTGGCTGCTGTGCTGTGGGCTGGCCCTGTGGCTTCCTCCCACGCCCCCAAAGCACCGGGTGCCGCGGAGGCGTCAGGGCTTGCAGTGGTCACCCATCGCCGCCTCCTGAGAAGCGCCTGCCTGGGCTGGGCTGGGCGGCTCCAGCCCCCCTGGGAACACAGAGGGAAACAAGGGGCCTTTGTTTGCTGTGGCAGAGCTGGGCTGGCCTCACGTCCTGTCCTGTCCCCACGGGGCCGGGATGCTGCCCGGCTGGGCTGGCCTGTCCTGCCTTGGGTACTCAGTGCCACGGTGTCCCCGTCCCTGCCGTGCCTGCGAGAGGAGTGGATGCTCTTTGAGCACAAAGCTGAGCTTTGCGTTGCCCCAGCTGTGCTGAGGCTGGCCTGGCTTCTTGGTTTCCCGCACAGGACAGAGCAGCCTGGTGCTTTTTGTGCCCGGGGGCAAAAGCCAGCATAAGGCTGTTTTAAGATGGGTGCTGCCCAGCTGCTGTGAGGAATGTTGGGAGACTGCTTGTCACTTCCCTACAGAAGGACTGGGCTGAGAGAAGGCAGCAGTGCTCCCGAGGGTCCCAGTTGCCAGTGGCACTGGGAGGGGGCAGCTGGGTGCAGGACCAGAGAGATCAAGGGTCTCCCTTGCAAATCTGGAGGCTGTGCAGAAGAAATAAGACTTTGTGGGAAAGTCTGCTTGTTGGGGCTGCCTGCTGTTGTCACAGGGAGCAGCCAAGGACTGTGGTGTCCCCTATCAGCACCCTCTTATGGGGATACTTTGCGGGGTGCTGATAAGCAGAGCTATGCTGTGTGGCACCAGCCTGTGCTTCACTGCAGAGCAGGATAACAACCACTGCACCCAGTCCCAGCCTCTCCCACAAAGGCAGTGTGTTCCCTGCCGAGGTGTCCCCTGGGCCGTGGTGGGGCTGCAGGCCTGGGCTGGCTGCAGTGGGAGCCACGGTGCTGCTGAGTCACATCAAGGACGTGGCCAGGCTGGAGGAGCCACTGGAGGCTGTATGGGAGACTGGGAGCTGGTGGCCCCCCTGACCCCACGCTGTGCCCCAGCCTGAGGGCTGGAGCAGGATTCACCTTCCCTGGGCAAGGAGCAGGGAGATCCTGGGGGCAGCGTTGATCCCAGTGGCAGGGCCCCGTGCCCTGTCCTGGGCTGAGCAGGGTTGGCCCTGTGAGGCCTGAGGGAGCTCGGCCCTGCGCTTCCTCCTGGTGCCGGCACAAAGGGCTCCCACTGCTCGGCGGGACCCGGCCACGCCTTGATGCGAGGAAGCGCCCCGTGATCCTTCGTGGCCGGATGGGCTGAGCCCAGCTCCCACTGCTGGGTCCAGCCGTGCTGAGGGCAGCCCCAGGGCTGGGAGCCAGCATCCCTTGCTGCCCGGCTGTCAGGAGAGGCTGCAGCCGGTGTAATCAGTGCCCAGCAGCCGCTGCTGTGGGAGCCCGGGGCAGCCAGACAGGCTTGATGATAATTGTGCTTCCTGCTGGCACAGCCAGGTCCGCAGATGGGCCACCTACTGCTTTTGGGAGTGGTGCTGGGCCTGCCGCGGCACCACTGGGCTTATAAATCCCAGTGCTGGCAGCTCGCCGGGGGGTGCCAGGCTCCAGAGAGGGAGAGGTGCCTTTGAGGGGCAACACACCAAACAGATAGCCATGGGTGCACTGTTTTGCCCTGTTTTCCCACCCCTTTGCCCGTCTCCTCGACAGCTCTTGCCATGGCTGGGCAGTGATGCCCATGCAAGGCGCCAGGTTGGCACAGGGCCCTGCTGCTGTGTGGAGTCCTCAGGGTTTTGGTGAGGACAGAGACATCGTGTCCCAGCCCAGACCTAGCTGCCAGAGGTCCCAGGCTCAGCTAGCATGGAGCCAGGAGCAGCCATGTGGCACTGAATGGGCACAATGCAGCTCCTGCCTCAGTGTCCCTTCCTGTCCCATGCAGGTGGCCTGGCTGGAGGGATCGAGATCTGCATCACATTCCCTACCGAGTATGTGAAGACACAGCTGCAGCTGGACGAGAAGGCAAACCCTCCCCGCTACAAGGGCATTGGTGAGCAACCCCTCTCTGGGTTTGGGGCTCCTGGGGAGCCTGGCTGGTGCTGGGGGGATTTGGCGGGGTGGTGGTGGGTGGTCCTCGGCGTGGTGGGTGACAGCGGCACCACTGTGCTCTGCCGCAGGGGACTGTGTGAAGCAGACTGTCCGTGACCATGGCATCCGGGGGCTGTACCGGGGGCTCAGCTCGCTGTTGTATGGCTCCATCCCCAAGTCTGCTGTCAGGTATGTGCCCCCCTGGCAAGGGGTGAGCTGGGGAGGACCCCAGCCGCAGCAAACAAGGAGGTGGCTTTGCCCTCAGTGTCTCCATCGGCATTTTAACAAAGCCAGGTGGTTTCCCAGGCAGGGAGGGTCCTCTCACAAGGTGTGCAGCTGCTCCTGGAGACAGACCCAGAGCAGGGGGGTGCAGCCCCCTGTCTGGGTGCCCAGGGCTTGGCACACTGGCTCCTTTGCAGGTTTGGGATGTTTGAGTTCCTCAGCAACCAGATGAGAGACGAGCAGGGGCGGCTGGACAGCATGCGGGGCCTCATCTGCGGGCTAGGGGCTGGCGTGGCCGAGGCCGTGGTCGTCGTCTGCCCCATGGAGACTGTGAAGGTGGGTAGGTATGGCTGCCACTGTCCCCTGCCCTGGCACCCCTCACTGGGCTGGACTGGGAGGGGGCAAAAGCCAGGGATGGCCAACTTTTGGGGACCTGAGGGCTGCGTGCATTTGCTCAAGACAGTTTTGTAGGGGAGGATCTGATGCTGGAAAGCCCTCTGGAGGTCACGTCAGGTAGCCCTGGCCCCTTCCCCACTCCAGGGAGGAGCCTCACACCCAAGAGGCATCTTGTCACCCATTTTATGAGTGTAAGCCCCACATGGCTGCTTGCAGCCGCAGTTTCACAGGTTTTCCTCTGCAAAAGGCACTGCTGGCCGTGGGCACAGGCTTCCCCCATGATCTCTCCTGGAGTTGCCTGGCTGCATGGGTCAGCTCTGGTCTTGGGACCATCCCTGGAGCAAGTCAGGAGGTGGCCGGCAGCCCTTTGGGGCCATCGCATTACCTCAGCCAGGACAAGTGCATCATCTCCTCGTAGGTGAAGTTTATCCATGACCAGACCTCTCCCAACCCCAAATACCGTGGTTTCTTCCATGGCGTCCGGGAGATTGTTCGGGAACAGGGTGAGTCCCGGGAAAGTGGCACCCTGACCCTCTGAGTACTGCTGTGCTATGGGGACAGAGTGGGAGGTGGTGGATGGGCACAGGTTGGGACAGGTGGTCTGGGGAGGCTTTTCTGTGCCGCTTGAGGCTGGACCCCCTCCAACACCCTCTTCTTGTAGGACTGAAGGGGACCTACCAGGGCCTAACTGCAACCGTCCTCAAGCAAGGATCAAACCAGGCCATCCGCTTCTTCGTCATGACCTCCCTCAGGAACTGGTACAAAGGTACGGTGCCCTTGGCCCCCCCGGCCACCCTGGCTGTGCCTCTGGCTCCCCAACCACCCTTGGGAGCTGGGATGGTTTTTCCATCCACACAGCCCCTGTTTCTCATGGCTCAGCCACTTGGAATGGAGGAAGATGAAAACAAGGGAGGGGTGGCACCAGCCTGTGGGGCTGATGGGTTCTGGTGCTGGAGCATCACTTTCACACCCACCCTGAGCCCTGCAGTGTGGCGTGGGCTCTGTGGGGCTGGTGCTGCTGGACGGTCCCCAGCTCAGCACTGCACCCTGATCACAGGCAGCCAGACCTGGGACCTTCCTTGCAGGCTGCCTTGGGAATGCACACGGGAATCGCACCACCACTCTGCCCTCAACCTCTCTTCCTTCCCAGGGGACAATCCCAACAAGGTCATGAACCCCTTCATAACAGGGGTGTTTGGAGTCCTTGCTGGAGCTGCCAGTGTCTTTGGGAACACCCCCTTGGACGTGGTGAAGACCAGGATGCAGGTACGGTGCCAGGGCACGGTGTGGGACTGCTCTGCCTGCAGCAGTCTGGGGGCTCCCACTGCCTGGGAGCTGTTCCATGCAGTCCCTGGGGCAGGCACATGATGCCAGTGGAGGTTTAGTTTGGGAGATGTCTGGGATTGTTCCTGAGCCGTGGGAAGTGTTTATGTGGAGGTGGGGGCATTCCTGCGGGGTCTGATGTCCTGCAGCAGTGGAGGGCGATCAGTTGCTCATGGTACACCCCCAGCTCTCTGCCTCCTCCACAAAATCCCCCAGATGCAACCCTGGCTCTGGCCTCTGATCCTGCTTTTCCCTTCCCACAGGGGCTGGAAGCGCACAAGTACAAGAACACCTGGGACTGCGCCTACCAGATCATGAAACACGAAGGGCCCCTGGCGTAAGCTCTGTAGTGGGGGTGGCTTGGGGGGAGGATGGGCAGGAAAGGGGCTGTGAGGGTACCCAGCTCCACGGCCTCCCTCTCTATCCCTGGCAGGTTTTACAAGGGCACAGTGCCTCGTTTGGGCCGTGTGTGTCTTGACGTGGCCATCGTCTTCGTCATCTACGATGAGGTGGTCAAACTCCTCAACAAGGTGTGGAAAACGGACTGAGGGGCCAGGCCAGGCAGCCCCCACCTCCTGTGCCCTGCAGGGCCGCATCTGGAGAGCAGAGACCAAACCTACACCCGCCTGCGGCGCTGCTGGGGCCAGGTCTGCCCTGCACACCCCAAACCTGGCCACCTTAATCTTTAGGAACAGGCTTGGAGCAGGTTAAATTACTAGTTGTGTGCTGAAAGGAGCAGGGAGGGAGCTGCATCCCACCATCCCAACCCCCAGCATCCCATGTCATGCCCACCCCAATCTCCTGGTGTCACTTCCCCCCGGCCCCACATCAGCTTTGTGTGCTGGTTAACCAGGGTGAGATGTTCTTTGGACAGTGGCCTTGGGGCTCCCAGCAGCCAGAAGCTGCTGACTGCCTGGGGAGCAGCTGTTTTGGGGGTGCTGAGAGCCCCCTCGAGCCATGGGGGTGCAATGCCAAGCCATACATCACAAGCTGATGCCACTGGTGGGGTCACAGCAGCTTGGGGCGGGGGGCCCAACAGCCCTGCACCCCGAGGATGAGAGGACAGTGATCCCCTGGTGTGACGCCGAGCTCCCTCCTCCCTCCCTGCCAGCACCGAGACCACTGGTGTGCAACATCCCATCCCATCCCATCCCATCCCATCCCATCCCATCCCATCCCAGGGGTCCTGCTCAGCCCCAGGCTGCTGAACAGGGCTTGCCCAAAATTGCACATACAGCCAGGCCTTTAGTTCTGCTCACTGTGGGCTGGGGTTGGGGCGAGCCGGCTGCCCCCTCACCTGCCGTTTACAGCCGAGGCGCGTGTGCGAGCTGGGGCGAGGCGGTGCAGCCCCACGCCGCAGGCTTGGCCCCTCGGCCAGGGGTGCAAACTCCTTTCTTCTGCCACATTCCCTGCATCTGCCCTCCCGCCGCCTCTCTGTGGTGCCGTAGGTGATCCCGTAGCTTTTGGAGCTTCACGCTGACTCACTAACACCCGTGGCCATGGGGCTGAAGCCCTGCCCTGCCCTGCCCTGCCCGTGCCAGGCTCGCCCCACTGGATTTGTGCCAAATTTCTCCCTGAGGGAGCTGGGGGTGCAGGAGCCAGGGCTCAACCCGCCCCTCATCCCTCTTGTAGCCAGCGATGAGCTCAGCCTTAACACAGGAGGGTGAAAGAGGAAAGCCCGGGCACGGTTTACCTGCGGCTTTCGGCTCTGAGGGTTGCATTAGTGGTTTTTTTTTATTATTATTCTGTTTTACATTCGCAATTTGAATAAAATCAGTCTGGCTTTAGCAGCTGCGTTGGCGTCCGGGCTGTGCTGAGTGGGCAGTGAGTGGCTCCTGCCCTGGGGGTGGGCGACGGGGCTGCCCGTCATGCCGAGATGGTGCTCCCGGGGAAGCATCAGCTCCAACCCAGCACTGCCCATTCACGGATGCTCCCGGGCGGGGTTGTGTTGGCTCATGTAGGGTGCTTTATTAATAATCCTGGTTAATTGTATGAAGTCCTTGCCTTGCCGTGGAGCCAAGGGACGGCGAGGGGCGGTGGAGCAGAAGGGAACGGGCTTTGTCCCCCCGCCCAGCCCGGGGGCGGTGCGGCACGGCC
>WEIT01041735.1:94354-110644 GCA_013389985.1 Dryoscopus gambensis | reverse complement strand
TACTGCGACTCGTACTGCCAGAGGACGGGGGACTGCTGCCGGGACTACCTCGCCACGTGCCGCCGTGCCGGTGAGTGGCCGACGGGGTGGCGCTGGCCGGACCGCGGCTGGGGCACCAGCCTGGGCTGCTGTGCTCGGTGGCGAGTGTTTGCTGTTAGCCGTTAGCCCCGTACGTGGAGCGGTAACAGGATGTGTCTGGGGATGCCGGCTGGGCTGGATTTGTAGCAATGTCCCAGCTGTCCCCTTTTTTCCATCCTGAATGTCTGGCTGGCCAGTATAATGAGGGAGCCCGCAGGGGTGGCCTCTGGTCTGCAGCTGATGGTAGCGCTGTCACTGCGAGCCGGAGCGGTCAGTGCGGGACCCAGCAGGACAAGGCCCGGTGTCACCTCTGCTACTGTCACAGGCAGTGCCTTGCACAGGGGCCGGGGAACCGGGGGCTGCACTGAGGGTGCCAAACAGGGCTCGTGGGTTTGGGGAGTGCAGCCTGCCCTGGGGACCCGAATCTGGGCAGGCAGGCACCGGCCACGGCCCCCTGGACAATTGCAGCAGTCAGCCCTTCCTAATCTCCGGGGAGATTAGCAGGGTCCCAGCTCAGCGCGATGCGCACAGGGATAAAGTCCTGCGGAAGCAGCTCACAATGCCCCTGCACTGGCAGGGGCCAGGAGAGAGGGGCTGCTGGGGTCACTCTGGCCCTTATCCTTCCTCCCCTCTCCCCATCTCCGGTACCATATCTCCCCTGCTCTGCTCTTTCCATTGTCCATGACACTAAAACCCTTTCTTTTCCCTCCCTTCCATCCCCGGCAGCGGTGGGCTGTGCTGTGGGGCCCTGGGGGCCGTGGAGCAGGTGCAGTTCCCCGTGCGGGGTTGGCAGCAGGGCCCGCAGCCGCCAGGTCACTGTCCCGCCCCGGCACGGAGGGGATCCCTGTCCTGACCTCAAGCAGCGCCGTGGCTGCCTGGGGCAGCACCCGGCCTGCGGGACGGCCAAAGGTAATGTAGGCTGCCTGCTGCCCTCCTGCGTGGTCGTCCCCATGTGCTGCCATCCCTGCTGCCCGTCCCGGGGTGTCTTTAATCATCCCCGTGCCCCTCACAGCTGCTCTTCTGCCAGAGGTAGCCAAGATACTCCCCAACTCCTTCAGCCAGGACTTCAGAGATCCCTGGCGAAGATCTGGGCTGCCTCTGCCGGAGGAGCCCTCTGGGTATGTGTGGACTTGGGGCCCCTCTGTAGCCCCCCTCCCCAAAGTTGGGACCCCTCTGCATCCCCCCTGCAGTTGTGGCCCCTTTGCAACCCCCAGACCCAGGGCCTTTTTCCTTCCCCCCGCCATTGCTCTTCTCCCTGCCCCAAACCATGACCCTGTTGCACCGCCATACAAAACCACGGCCCTTCGCACGCCGCTAGAAGCATTATCCTTCCCACCCTCCAAACCATGATCCCTCTGCACCCCCTCAGAGCCATTACCCTTCTTACATCCCCAACTGAGGCCCCTCTGCCATCCCCCAAACCCACATCCCCTTTACATCCCAATCCATCAAAAAACCACCACAACCTCTGCCCTACCTTCCGACCACCATTTTCCCTTTTTTCTCCCCACATTTTCCCTCCTCCCCAGCTCCCCCATCCCCAGCTACTGCGGCTATTTCCGCCTGACGCAGGTGGGGCCCCTGTGCCGTGGGCAAGCCTGGAGCCGCCGGCTGCAGCAGGACAAGCAGGTGTGTGTGGAATGCTGGGGCAATCTGTCCCACCGCCGGCCCCACTGCGCTGGACACGGGCTGCAAGGAGCCAGGTAGGTGCTAATTTGTGGCAGCCCCACCATGGGATCTCTCCTAAGGAACATCTCTCCCTGCCTCCAAGGCATTTTCCACTTATATTCTAATTGTAGTATTTGTATACAAAGCTATAGTGATGTTAAAATATGCCACAATATTATAGTATACCATCATTAAATAAATCAATAGTATGTCCTATAAACCAATACTATAATATAAAAATAAACATAGTTAAATAGAATAGAATACCTCTGTTGGAAGGGACATACAGTGATCATCTGGTCCAACTGCCATTGTTATATATATAATATAAACCCATATATAAAACTGTATTTAATTTTAAAAAATTGTATTTATCAGTGGCACACCCCAATTCTCACTGATCTTCCCCTTCCAGGACATTTTGGGTGGCTGCTTCTGTGGTGGGGTGCCAGGGTTCATGGGTGCAGGAGGGCCTGCAGGAGGGCTGTGTCTGCTCCCCACCAGCTCTCATCTTCGTGTAGGATCCCCCTGGGAAGGTGAGCTGAGCTTCCCCATGGCACCACTCCTTGCTGGGGAGGTAGGGAGTGAAATAAAAATGTGGTCTCTCATAATTTCACCTTTCTGCAGGTTTGCTGCTCACCCTTGCAGCCAGCTCTGTTTTCCATTAAATATTTTGTTGAAGAATGTAAAAACCCTTCTTATAAAGATTAAAAATAAGGGAATTGCTAAAGTGTGGTGATTAATGGTAGAAAAACAGCACAATGAGGTCAAGTGTGAGTGAGATGATGTGGTGGTGACATGGTGTGATGTCATGCTCAGCCAACATCACACTTTCAGTGAGCTGCGACTGGCAAGACACGAGAGCATGGAGGCAGTGCCCTCCTCCTGTCTGAGCCCACTCACTGTGTCAGGTGAGCCTTGCAGGGCAGTTCAGCTGCCTGCTGGGCTTTGCAGAACGAAATTAAACAGACACCCAAAGTCTGCACGTGGGTGATGGTGCCCGTGTCCAGTTCCAGCCATGGCGCTCAGCAGCCCCCACTGGTAGGAATGAGGCTGGGCTGAGTGTGCTGCTGCCCCTCCTCACTCCTTGCCCAGCTCCTCCAACCTTGCTGATGGGGGTCCCTGCTCCAGCTTTGAGTGGTGGCACCACAGCCTGTGGTGGGAGCATGTGCCATGCCAGGGCTGGGTCTTGTTCCACTGCAGCTGGTGGCTATTGCCTGTTTGCTGCCCCAGGATGTGTTTGGCTCCTGCAGCCCACTCTCACACCACCCTCCTAGGCAGGGAAATTAAAAGGCTTCAACACTAGGAATGTTCTTGGCCTCTTTATTTGGGATAAAAGCCCAGGTCGGCCAAGGACCAAAGTGCCGGTTAAAAAAACAGGTGGTGGGAGTTGAGCATGAGAGGGTGTGAGAGCTCTGGGGCACAGGTCTCCTCCGGCCAGCCACAGCTGAGGGCAAGGAAGCCATGGACATGGGCCAAGGCAGTGCTGCACTGGAGTCCTCAGCGGGAGAACAAAAGTGAGTGTGGCCCACACTGAGCAGGGTTCCCCTGAGTTACACTACCAAACCTGCAGGCCTGGCTGCTGGTCAGAGAGAGCATCCAGCAAATGGAGGGACAATAGCTGCAGGAGTTCGTGTCACACTGCTGCATGCCTGGAGCTGTCAGTCCCCGATGGTGCTCCCAGCTCCCCTGGTGCATTGTCCTGATTTGGCACAGGGGCCAGCCCATGCTGTACCAGCAGCCGCTGTACCAGCTCCAGCTCCTGCTCCAACTCCGGCGTGCCATAGCCCAGCCCCGGCATGGCCATGGCACCTTCCCCCAGCACCTGCAGCACCTGTGCCACCAGCCGGGCCCTCACCAGCAGCACGGCCAGGGCTGTGTGGAGTTTGGCACAGCCCATCGCCTTCATCCCCCAGTGGACAGCGGTCCCTGTGGAAAGAGAGGGTGAAGGAGCGATGCATGTGGCGGGGTACCCCCGGGCAGAGCTGGCCTGGGGAACAAGGACACTGTTTGCTTGTCCCAGGCACTCCACGCTCACCATACCTTGGCTCCAGCAGTGTTTGCAGTACTGCAGGTCCCTCAGCACACCAGGGCCTGTGGCCTCCAGCCAGTGCAGAGCCGAAGCATGGATGGGGCTGCCAGCAGGAGCCTTCTCCAGGAGCTGCACCAGGACAGGCAGCAGCTGCCGTGCCAGGACAGCTGGCTCTGCAAAAACATTGGGTTCGTCCTCCTTGTACAGGCTGGCAGCTCTGTGGGGAAAGCCGAGGTGTGTGTGAAGCTGAGGGCTGGTGCCGTGGTACCCTACACTCCCTCGTGCCAGTCCACAGGTCCAGCAACTCACTTGTTGGCCTTGAGCTCCTCAACAACACTCCTGAGATCTAAGATGGGGATGTGCTGAAGTAGTGAGTTGAAGGTCTCAGGGTGGTCCTTGAACTCTCCCAGAAGGAGCTGCAGGAGGCTCTGGAGCGCCACATTGTCCTGCACAAAGATGCAGCCACCTTGGAGCAGCTGCCCTGGGCTCTGTCGCAGGAGGCTGGCGAAACCCGAGGCCTCATGCCGGACCTCCCGTTCCTCATCTTGCAGAAGGTGAATGGCCATGTTTATCAGCCTGAAGAGAGGGAAGAGAAGGGAAGGGAAGCATACTGCATGCCCAAAGGCATCCCAGCCAGCTTGGAGGGGAGGGAAGGATGAGACTTCAGAGGAATGCTTCTCTGAGGGACTTTTCTCCTGAAATGTGAAAGACACAGCCACCACCCAAGAGCTTGGAGCTTGGGAGGGTAGGGGCTGTGCTGGAGACTGAAGGACCCAGCAACGCCATCTGCTGCTCATAAGGGACTGGCTGCTTGTATTAAAATGCCACCCACACGTTTTTTTGTAGACTGTGAGCTCTTGAGTGCCAGTGATTTTTGAATGAGTAGGGTTTTCTTCAATACTCTTGAGTTTTTGCAGGGGACATTAACCCCCAGCAGGCTGGGGCTGGGGCTGCAGGGAGCAGTGCTGCTGGGAGCTGGCTGCAAGCACAGCCATGCCCAGGGACGGGCTCAGTGACCTACCGCAGGGCCACAGGGACGAGCGAGGGACAGGACAGGGATCGCCGCACCACGCCGGTCCCCGCCATCTGCAGGGAGCGGGCGGCCGCCAGCCGCAGCACCTCGGACCAGGTGGACTGGCTGCACTCCTCCAGCGCCGCACACCAGCGCTCCGCCAGCGCGCCATCCTCGTCCCCAAACCTGCCAGAGGCCAGGGAAGGAGAAGGGATTACAGCACACCTTTCTGCTCCATCCAGGGGAGCCAAAGACCACCGGCTGCCTGGAGATTGCAGGAGCCAGGTGCAATGCTGTGATTTATGGGAGAGAAGTCATGGCTGTTTCTGGTACGGACTAAGGAAGAATCTGCTGCAAGAGTTGGGCAGCTCCCTGGCAGCAGCAGGGACCTACCAGTGGGCGAGCAGCAGGCTGGCAGCACACAGTGCTTGGAAGAGGAGATCAGGCCCAGGACACTCAGCCTCCGCCATGTGCAGCAGCATCTCCAGACATGATGCTGAGGAGCCCTGGAGCTTACTGGAAGCTTCCTGGGACCATGACAGGGGATCTCTGTAAAGATGCAGCAAAGCCTCAAGGTACAATCTGAGGAACTCTTTGTCCCTTCTCTCTTGCAGCACCGACCACAAGCTCTCCTAGTTGACAGTGGGAAAGAAGATACATGGTTAGTGGTCCCAGCGCTGCAGGATTGGACAAGTGCCCTGCACCCATGCACCCTCAGCCTGGGGAGCAGCAAGCTTCTCAGCAATGGGATCTCAGAGGTCCCACCTGCGTGCTGCATTGCGGCCCCCCTGCTTTACTTGGTGACTTTTGTGCTCCGTCATACCAGCAGTGTCAGCGCAAGAGCGTTCTCCACCTCCTTGCACGTTCCTCCCTCCCCAGCAATCACCCAGCTCAGGATGGCAAGCTGGATGTCGGGGCTGGGCTGCTGTAGAAGTGAGCAGACAGCAGCAATCCGCTCGCTGTCCGCCAGCCGGGCTGCCTCGCTGCACATGAAGTGGGCCATGGTCTGGTGGAGGACGGCTGAACCCACCTGCAGGAAATAAACCAGGATTCCCCTTCCAGTGCTCAGCCTGGAGCGATAAATCCCCCTGTCCCTGCCCGGGCTCACTGCCAGTCAGGCATGGCCATGATTTTCCTGGCAGGAAGCGGTACCTGTGGCTCGGCGCAGCCTGACTTTCCCCCCTGCAGGAGGCTGCCCAGCTCAGCGCTGATGGTGTCATGGATGTACTGGGTGAAGCCAGGGCTGAAGGATGTGGGCAGGAGGGCAAGGACCTGGAGGAAGGCGGCGCGGACGAGGGGGCAGCGCTGGGCAGGGGTGAGCAGCCAGCCCCGCGCCTCCAGCTGTACAGCCACGGGGCGCAGCACCTCTGCCGACAGCCTGCACGGAGACACAGCCTTACCACGGGGCACAGCGCCGAGCTGGGTGCCCTCCTGTGGCCAAAAGGCTGCATTTGGCACAGAGCGAGCCCAGCTGGGGAGACAGCATGGCAGCACTCACCTGCCGGTGGCTGTAGCAGAGGCCAGCAGCGCCCGCATCTGCAGCAGGTGCCCGTGGACAGCGTTGTGCGAGCTGATCTGTCCGGGTGCTGCAGGGAGCTGCCGGGCCAGCTGCAGGAGGAGCCCGCAGCGCTGGGGTGGGGGCACAACGGGCACCAGAGCCTTGGCAGCCATCGCTCGTACGGCGTAGATGGGGCTCTCTGCCAGCCCCAGCAGTGGCCCCAGGAAGGGAGCAGAGGGGCTGTGGAGCAAAAAGGGCACCATGTGCTGATGTCTGGTTGGAGTAAAATCTTGCAAGAGCCAGGGCCAGCCTTGGCACCATGGGAGCCCTTCCCACTGCAGGAGCCCTCGGCTGAGGTGCAGCATCCCCACTGCCCCATACCTGCCGGGACTGTCAGCACCAGGCTGCAGCTGGGCCAGGAGGGTGAGGATGGCGTGGAGTGCAGGGTGCAGGTGGGGCCCCACCGATGTGGGTGCTGTGGCCACCTCGAGCTGTCCGAGCAGCACAGCGCCCAGCTTTGGGTGCTGCCCAAGGAAGGCGTGCAGGCTCAGCCCCTCTGATGGGCAGCCATCCCTGTGGCTCCATGGCTGTCCCAGCAGCCGGGATGTGAGGGCACCTGCAGGGACAGAGGAGGCAGCGTCAGGTCCCATCCAACCCTGCCAAGCCCCTGCGCTTCCCCCCAGACAGGCTCCGAACCCTGGGGGCCGTGGGATCTGTCAGTACTCACTGAAGAGCTGGATGGCCGCGTTCCTCATGGCCCAGCACGGCGAGCCCAGGCCCCGCAGCGCCAGGGCCATCATGGGTGTGGCGTGGCACAGCACGGCCCCGGCCAGCCCTGCCCCGCGGACCAGCGTCTGCAGCACGTGGAGCGCGCACACCTGGGGAGAGCAGCACAGCTCAGCGGCACCGTGTCGGGGCTCATGCTACCACGCCAGGGGAAGAGCGTGGTAAAAGACAGGGAAGCTGAGAGGCCGTCAGCTCCCAGGCTGCTGCGCTGATGGGCTGGACAGCATGACCAGGGCTGTGGGTTTTTGCTCATCTGAGTTCTCACAGTCTCACCCTGGGTACCTGGCACAGCTCCCTTCAGGGGACCCGGCACAGATTACCCTCTTGCCAAAGGGGCTCCAGCAGCCAGGAGTGCCTCACTCACCTGCGGGAGGTCAAGAGTCTGGTCCCAGTCCTGCGGCAGTGCTGCTGTGGCCAAGGTCAGCAGTGTCTGGATGCAGCGGGTCAGCAGCGGCCGTGCCTGCGCCGGGGCCTCCCCGCTGACGATGCAGAGGAAGAGCATGGGGAAGCCGGCAGCACGGCGTGTGATCGAGCTGCTCCGGGGCCCGCTCAGCGCTTCCAAGCCCTGACAGAGGAACAAAACCCACCCGAGATGTGGCTGGACACCTGTTACCTGGAACCTGCAGCTGCCCTGCAAGGAGAGCACCAGCCCTGCACCAGCATCTCGGCTGCCAGGAGGGTGCTTGCCCCAAGGACAAGAGACAGTGAGAAACGACCCTGGTGCTCCCTGGGGCACACGGGAAACAAGGAGCACAATGAGTACTGTACCTGCTCCAGCACCGTCCGTGGGATGGCCTGCAGCTCCGGATCTGGGTGGTTCAGCAGAGCAGCACAGAATTTGGTGAAGCCCATGCTGCAGCCCTCCACTGCTCCCTGGGGCAGAGCACGGTCAGGCCTCCGCACCCCAAAGGCTGCACCCACCAGCCCCCTATGGCCCCAGGAAACTCTTTGCAAAGGGGAAGAGCAAGTGAGAAGACATGATGGTGTGGGGATGTGATGGGGTCTGGCACTGGGATCCCAATCAAGGCGCTTCCAGCCATACTCACGTCCTGCCCCAGAGCAGACCCTGCCCCACTGCACTCTCCCTCCCTCCATCCCAGTATGCCAGGGCAGGGACAGGGCTGGAGGGATGGGTAAGGGCTCAGGTGTGCTCTTACCCAGTGCCGGCACCGCAGCAGGATTTCCTGGAAGACCTTGGTGGCCATCTGCAGGGTGGGGAGCAGCAGGAGGGGCCCCAGTTCAGCAGGCAGTGCTGGGGATAGCAGCAGCTCGGCCAGGCCCCCCAGGAGCAGCCCAATCTCCTGGGAAGAAGAGGAAGGTCAGCAAGACTGGCAGGGAGGAGGAGAATCTGGGATGGGTGGCAGCTGGGCTGCAAGCCAGGTAGTCTGGCTCTGCCACAGCAGGGGACTGTCAGTGTCTGGGAAGAAGCTGGGTTCCATAAGGGCAGGCAGGGAGGGGGCTGCTTCTAGGGAGGTCGGTGGTTGTACCCTTCCTGGAAGGGGGTGAGGACATGTGTGAGAGCACTGAAATAAGGACAGAAATTCCCCCATGTTTATCCCCAGTGTGGATCAATGTCCCAAGGGGAGGTGAAGCAGCAGCTGGGGTGGGCTGGATGATGTGTGCCATGCTGGGCTGCCCCTCTCCCAGTGCCATGACAAGGGGACCCCACCTTCACTGACACCCAGCAGCACGTCAGGATCAGGCTGTGCTCCTCTGACAGCAGGATTGAGTCCCCCTCCTCTTCCTCTTGCCCCCGGCCCTTCCCCAGCATGATGAGGGAGCCAATGGCATTCCCCATCTCTGCAAAGGATGGGGCAGCAGCTGCAAAAGGAAAAGCCTGGTCAGAGCAGGGTGGTGTAGGGCAGTGGGAGGGGGATGCTGCTGGGGTTTGGGAGGACCTGCAGTGCCCTGTCAGAGTGCACACAAACGGCAATGGCTCCTGCCCTGCCACATGCCCCACTCAGGACTGCAGCTGCACTTTGCCCATTGCTCTTTCCAAGCCATTGCTGTAAAGGGCTCTGCCAGTCCCTCCTCTCCCAGCTCCTCATCTGGCAGGTACCTCGCTGCTTCTGGAAGGCTTTTGCCTCTAGTGCTGCTGTTTTCCCATGGAGCTGAGAAAGGGACCCAAAGCCAGGTCGAGCCTCAGGAGGGTCCCCTACTAGAGGTACTGAGCCCAAAGCAAGTGTGGTCCCCTTGGGCTGGAGGGCTGAGGGCCAGTGGTTCCCAGGGATGGTTCCCATGGATGGTTCCGCCCCCGTGGGGACACACCCACCTTGCTCATCAGCACCAGGGCCTTGCTGGCTCTGCAGAGCACCCAGGAGGAAGGAGGTGATGTCTCTCACTGTGGTCACGAGGCAGGTGAGGAGCTCCTGCCAGCTTTGCACGAACTCTGCTGCCTGCATTGAGACGGCTACCTCCGGCACTTGGAGCAGGCACCTGCGCAGGGCTGTGATGGCTCCTGCAGAACACCCACCTCTGCTCACTGCGGGATCGGCACAGCCCTGCCTCTCCCGCCTGAGCCCGCGGCTGATGTCGCTCAGGGGCAGGGGAGTGAACAGGGCCCTGGGTGAGGGGTGTGCAAGGCAGGGGGAGTGCCGAAACAGGGAAACCGAGGCAAGGATGTGGCACCAGCAACGAGCTGTGGCCCAAGTCCTGCCATGATTCTGGCCTGCTCCAGTTCCCAGGGAGTTGCTGCAGGAGCTGCTCCCTTCCCTGCCCTGCCCTGCCGGGCTGGGGCCGTACCGTGCATCGGTGCGGTGGCTGCGGCCTGCAGCAGGTCCTGGCGCGCCACCTTGTACTGGGCTTGCAGCACGTGGAGAAGGTGCTGGGCGAAGCACAGCCCTCGGCTGGGCAGTGTCAGGGCTGCCTCAGCCTCCAGGGACAGGCTCTTCATGGTGCCACTGTCTGACCTGGGGCAACAGGCAGATCCTGCTGTGAGTACCTGGGAATTTCCTGCCCATCTGATGCTATGCGGTGCCTTCCTACCCTGGTGCAGGCTCCTTTGCCTCAACCCTCCCCAGCTTCCCACTGCAAGGCTACTGCAAACCCCGTCTATGAACACAGACTGGTGAGGCACCAGTGCTGCCAACATGCTCCTGGGGGCTCCTGTGCCACTGCAGGGAGAGGGAGGGGGACGCCAGGAGCTCCTACTTCTGCAGGATGGTCTTCATCAGCACAGCTCCAGCTTCAGCCTCCTGCACTCGGGGGCTGCCCAGGGTGTCCTGGGCCAGCTGGAAGAGAGCCAGGGCAATGGGCTCGGGGAATGTGGCAGGGAAGTAGCGGACAAGCAGCTCCGAGGCCAAGTCTCTGATCTGCCAGGACAGAGAAGACATGGGGAAAAGTGGGACATGGGAGAATGGGAAGCATGGTGGGCTTTCCCTCCGAGCCTGCTCAAGGCCAAGGCAGGCATCTTTATGACCTCCCCTTGGTTTTATGAGGCTCACCTCATTAGTGCTGTCCTGCAGGCAGCTCAGCAACGCCAACAAATTGGGCTGGGAGAAGAAGTCCCAGCAGCCACTGTGCCTGGCGTAGCTCAGCAGCGTGGCCATGGTCCCTGTGACAGGGACATGGGGCGGTGGGATGGGATTGGTTGGGAGTATCCCCACAGCTGAGGGTGATACTCCAGGCAGCTTGCCTGTACTCACGTGGGGGCTGGCCTTTCTTCCTGTCGGGGCTCCAGGTGTCTGTGCAGGTCTCCAAAACGGCGGCCAGGAGGAGCAGAGCCGTCTTCTTCCTCTGGTAGTTGGAGCCTGGGCTGAGCGAGGCGATGCTGAGCTGCAGCAGCCATTCCACAAAGCCTGTGGGCAGAGAGCATGGCAGCGAGGGGTGCTGGGGACACGTCAGTCTCCCGGAGGTGCTGGGTGGCCGCCTCACCTACCGCCTGGGCGAGCTGCCCAGCTCCCTCGCCCGGCCTGGTGCCTCGCGGCGCCTTCCCCCGCAGCTGGGCCAGCGAGCTGTCCCGCAGCCGGACCAGCGCCTTCCTCACCGCTGCCTGCAGCAGCTGCCGGAACGAGGAGGAGTCGCAGTTGAGGTTGAGGGGCAGGAACTCCTGCAGCAGCTGCACCTCGGTGCCCGAGAGGGGCTGGTTGGTGTGGGGGCTGCAGCAGAGCAGACCCAGCGCTGCCAGCCGAACGCCCTCCTCGCGGGTGCCCAGGCAGCGGGAGAGCCTCTGCAGCACCTCATCCCCCAGCGGCAGGGCCCCTGCCATGCTCTTCTGTGCCTTCAGCACTGACACCCAAGCCCGGAGTGACGTTGTGTCCTGGCCACCAAACTGGGCGGCCAGCAGTGCCTGGGTGGCCGGGAGCTGCCGCAGGGTCCAGGCGAGGAGGTGGTTGGCAGCGTTGCTCTGCAGGATAGGCAGGGGGGAGCGGAGGGCCTGGGAGAGCAGGGGGAGCCAGCACAGTGCCCACTGCTCTGCCAGGGCCACCTCTGTGCCCTGCTGCCCATCCCGCCACTCGCTGCACTGCTGCCGCACCAGGACCTTGTAGACCTCGGCCGCGGCGGGACACAGGTGGTTGGTGGAGAGGCAGCTCAGCAGGTGCTGTGGCAGGTCCGGGTAGGCATCCAGCACCTGGGAGAAAGGCAGGTGACCCTCATCTCCCTGTTGGGCTGAAAGCTGCATTTAGGGGAAGGACAGATGGGTACAGGCCACACTGCAGTCACCCCTGGCACTGAGCATCTCTGGTACCTCAAGCTGCTTTTGGCCAGCTTTTGGTGGGCACTGACAGGCAAAGCTTCCCTTCCCACTGGCACTCCCCAGGGATGCACTGCTGGAGCTCACTACCCCAGGGATGCTATCTCCCTGCCTGATGCTAAAACAGCCCCTCTGGGTGGGAAGGCTGCCTGCCCACACAGCTGCGCTGGGTAGAAGGTGACAGGCAGTGGACAGAGGCTGTGCCACCTCAGCAGCAGAGCCAGCTGAGACCAAGACTCCCTGTACCCCTGCCTTCCCTACCTGCTGGCTGCCCATGTAGGGGACGATGGCGCACAGGGGCACGTATCTCGCTTTGATCTGCCACGGCACTGAAATCACCCTCTGCAGCATCTTTTGGTAGAGGGGTCTCTCCTGGTCCTGGAAGCGCTGGCACTCAAGGTGGTAGATCTCCAGGAGCAACCGGAACGAGCTGTGGATGAACTCAGACACCCCTTCCACCTGTGGGAGAAGGATGGCAAACTGGGGTTAGGGTGGGCTCCCTCTCATGCCTTCTTGTCCCATGGCAAGTGAAGCACCAGGACACGGCCCTTTAGCCTGTGTGTGACAAATGCCATGACCTCAGCAGTGTGACTGCCCCTGGCCTGGCAGCTGCAGGCAAGGGAGCGTGTTTAGCTGATGGAGCTGAAACAGGCAGGGGTGTGTTATAGGCAGGGGACAGCAGCTGAGCCAGGTGAAGGAAGAGCTGTTCCTGGCTGCCACGTTATGGCCCCTTGGCACCGTGTCCTTACCGGGGTCTCTGCATTGTTCCACAGCAGCTGGGTGACCTCCTGGAGGAGCTCAGTGTCCCGGGACAGGATGCGGGTCCCTGTCAGGCGCCAGAGAGCAGCCAGGCCCTCCCGCAGGCGCTGCAGCCACAGTGCACAGGCTGCCAAAACAGAGAGCTCTGCTGCAGCCCTCACCCCAGACTCGCCTGCAGCAGAGCCAGCACAGGCTGTGGGCTTAAGGACCCTGTGTGCACGGGCAGCAGGTCCCCCGTTAGGTACACAAGACCGGTACACAAGACCCCAAGAGGGTTAGTGTGCATTGGGCTGGAGCAGAATTAACAGCAGTTTCCAAACCAGCTACCAAGACCCAGAAAAGCACCTTCCCTGGGAGAAGATGAAGCACATGGGGGCTCCGTGCATCACGAACACAGTGATGCACACGAACACTGTGTAACCCCCGCCATGGCAGGGTCACCATCTCCTACCTTGGAAGCAGTAGTAGTGGCAGTCCTTCTGCTCCCTGGTCAGGGCACACACAGCAGGAAAGACCACGTCCAGCAGCAGGCAGGCCTGCAGAGCACAGCGGCTCAGGGAGTGGGCACACACGGGATTTCCAGGGTGAGAAAACCCTGCCATGAGACAGGCAAGGAGAGTGCTGCCTGGTTCTCCCGCTCTTACAGAGCTCACCTCTGCTCCCTGCCTGGAAGTCCTCAGCTTGTGAGGACTTGGGAGACGCTAGAGGTGGGCAGAGCTGAGGCTGTGCCCTGCAGGGGCAGCCCCGGGTTCATGCCCTGGGAGCATAGGGTGAAGACTGCTTTGCTTGTGTAGGGGCTTTCGGCAGCACTTTTGTTTCCCAGCCCGCCAGGAGAGAGAAATCCCTGCTTGGATGTCTTTGGATAAAGCAGGCTAACTGTCTGTGCTCAGCGGGATGCCTGGAGCTGCTGGTGTGGAGGGGTGCAGCCTGACTTCATCCCCCAAGGATCCGCAGGCACCACAGGTGGCTGCCAGCCCTCTCCTAGGGCTCCCTCAAGCCCTGTCCGCTAGGTTTGAGTTCTCCTACCTTGTGGGGGAAGCCCTCCAGCTGGCAGCTGAGGATGTCCATCTTGCAGCACGTCAGCAAACCTCTGGTGAGCACCAGCTTACCCAGCCCGTCTGCTTCCAGGACAGGGGCCACTTCCACAACCAGCTCCCCAAACTTCAGCTCTCCAGTGCCTGCTGGGAGATGGCTGCACTGGATGGAAGGAAGGTGGCAAACCCAAATGCTGCTCTGAGAGCCACTGCTATGGCTCAGTCCAGAGTGTCTATGGGAGGTGGCTGGAGACAGCTGGAGCTCCCAGACCCCAAGAGACAGACACAGCAACTGAGTCCAGCTTGGCCCCAGCCTCTGTCCCCTCACACCCAAACACGCCTGTCACCCTTTGCCAGAGGTCATCCCCAGCTCAGGATGGAGCACGCACCTTGGCTGGGGAGCTGGAACAGGGTCAGCACAGCACTGGCCCCATGCTGGGGCTGGGGGGCCGTGTTCACCAACATGCTCAGGGCTGTGCCTGCCAGCAGCCTCGTGTCCTTGTTCAGGGCCTGGACTTGCAGGGAGGCAAACGCACAACTCAAAACACCATTTAAACCCCAACCACATTTAACTGCCCCTGCAATCAGCTACATGGGATGTCTCAGACATGCCAGACACTGGGCTCTCTCTGCAGGCTTGGGAAGGGGAATAGGGAAAGCACCTGGGAAAGACAGCACTGCTGTGCTCCTTAGGACAAGCAGCTCCATCCCTCCCAGGGCTGTACGCACCTTCCCCCAAGCCACCTCCAGCAGCAGTCCCAAGAGGATCTGCAGGTTCTCACTCTTCCCTAATGTGCTCCACACCAGGGGAGCCACGTCCTTTGGCAGTGCCTGGAAGACCTGGAGGCAGGCCTGGAGGAGCAGAAGGTACCACAGGGATGATCAGTATTCCTTACCTCTGAAAAAGCAGCAATGCCCCAGGAATGGCCATTCGAAGCAGCTCGATGAGTTACATCCCTCTGGACATTGCTGCCAGTGCCCAGCCAGTCCTTGCAGGGACTGATTCTTCCCCTGCTCCCCAGTCTGGCTCTTACCTTGACGACCAGGTAGCCCCACGTGCTGCCAGCTGCGGGCTGGCCCTGCAGCACCCAGCGCAGGGTGGTGGCCAGGCGCTGCAGCAGCGGGGCCAGGTTCTGCCGCCAGTGCTGCCGGCCCAGGCTGCTCTCCTCCAGGAACATGGACACTGCAGGTAAGGGGACAGCATCAGCCCCTGGCCCTCCTGCAGCCAGCCCTGCTCCCGGTTCAGCCAAGGGCTGCACTGCTGGTAAGTGAGGTAGGAATGGAGCCGGGATGCAGGGGATGCTTTCGCTTGTCTGGTTTCCAGCTGTGGGTGGGCAGAGCAGTGGATGCTGCTGGGACCTCTGTAGAGATCGCATGGATCCAGCTGATCCCCCTCCCACGAGCACAGAGGACCCAGTTTGGGTTGGCAGGAAGAGTCCTGTGCACTGGTGGTGTGGGCTGGGAGAAGACCCTGGAAGGGAAGGAACAGGGACTAACCTGACTGAAGGTCCCCAGGAGACAGCACCTGCAGGGACAGAAAGAAAGTTTGTCCTGTGTGACAACATGCTGGGGCTCAGTGCCTTTGGCAGGAGAGTTCTGCCAGTGCCAGAAGCTGCCCCAGAGATGAGCAAAGGGCTGGTGTGATAGGCAGCTGCATGTTGCCAGCTGCAATCAAGGGCAAATCCCCAGAATGGTGGGAAGTGAAGGACTGGAGGCAGCCCAAACCAGGAGGTCCCTGTCACACATGGTCTCCAGGTATGTCCCCGTGAGAGCCAGTGCCACTGCACAGCTGGGGTTCTCTCACCTCTCCCTGTGGTGCCAGGCCAGCCAGCAGCATGTCCACCTCCTGGGCCAACAGGGCTTCCTTCCCCACTGCCAGCTGGGTCACCATCTGCCAAGAGACACCCCAAGTCAGCTGCTCTGCCCAGACCCCTGGGAGATACCAGCTGCCGAGTGCTACTGGGGGAGCCTGCAGCACTTCCGAGCCCCTTTGCTGGTAAGGACGCCTGAAAGCTCCAGAGCTGTGCTAGGAGTGGGCAAAGCCCAGCTGATTGCCTTACAGACCTGTTCCAGTTTCTGGAAGGAGCTGGAGCTGCTGGTTGCCTCCATCTGGAAAGCCAGGACACAGCGGAGCAGGGGTCGTGCCTCTGCCTCACCCAGCGCCTGCAAACCCTCACTCAGCACCCGCGTCAGCTGGAGAGCCTCCTCCAGGTGCTTCTCTTTGCATCTCTTGGCAGTACTCCTGGAACAGGACAAGGATAGGGGTGAGGATACCCTGGCTCGGTGAAGTTTGTAGTGGGGGAACACCCCAGCTCAGCGGAATCTGGGATTGGGGTGCCCCATCTTGGTTTGGATAGGGGTAGGGGTGCTCCAGCTTGGTAGATGTTAGGGTTGGAGTGCCCCAGCTTGCAATGCTCCTCTCTCCTAACTGCACTCAGCACTGCACTGGAGCGAGGAAGGAGGGACGGCGGCGGGGGGGCGCTAGACGAAATCCTCAAAGCTCAGCGCATGCAAGCCCCTGATGGGGCAGAAAAGCTCGAAAATCCTAAAAACTGCAGCCCTGCTGCTGCTGAGCGGGCTGGAAGGGAACGGGGGGCACGTAAGCGCGGCTCGAACCCCTTGCTGGGTACCGGTCTTCTCACACTCCCTCCCTTCCCTCCCTCCCGACCCGCGCCGGGGGCATGCCGAGATCCGCGCCGGGCGACGCACGGCCGCTGCACACCGGGGCTT
>WEIT01041735.1:75102-86741 GCA_013389985.1 Dryoscopus gambensis | reverse complement strand
GTCCCTCGGGCTCCCGCCCCTCCTGCGGCGACAGCTGTCAGAGCTCTGCCACCGGCCCTGTGCCCGGGGCTCCCCGACCTGCCCGTGGCAGTGCACAGCCCGAGCTGAGCCGGCACCCAGGTATCGCAGCGTGGCGTTGCAGTTGTCTCTCTCTTTGTAGAGCTTAGAGAAAATCATCCAGCGAGACTTTTTTCCTGATGTGGAGAAGTTGCGAGCACAGAAGGAATATCTGGAGGCAGAAGAAAATGGCGACTTGGAGAAAATGAGACAAATCGCTATCAAGTTTGGCTCTTCCTTGAGCAAATCGTCGAGGGACACACCTGCACCCTGTAAGAACTGGCTCTCTGGGGCATAAGGGGTTTGTGTCTTATATTGCTGCTCTGCTTTAGCTAACTTTGTGCGGGCAATGCTTATGTTAAAGATTCCAGGTTAATGTTGCAGGAGAATTAAGTGTACCAGTTTGGGCAGTAGCCAGGGTCTGGTGGCTGGTGCTGGATTTCTCTTTGATGGTGTCTAATAACCCCTTGAGGGAAGGGTTGTGGAAAAAGCAGCCGTTTAATAACCATTCCCTGTAGGCATCTTTTGCCAAGCTCCTGCTCCCTAGGGAGTGCTGTATGCTCTCTAGTATCAGAAATTCTAAGCTATGTTTTGAATCCTTATTTTAGTTTGTAGTTTTAGGGATTCTTGTTGCATCTACAGACATTTGAGATTTTCATGTATTGGGGAGAGAAGGTGTGGGAGGCTTGTGATTATCAGAGGTTCCCACAGCAGGGATCCAGTGTTCTGTTTTATGTTTTCTTTAACTTCCAGTTCAGGTGTTTCTTAAAGCCCAGCCCCTGGCCGAGCTTTTGCAGTGGGGTTTGGGTAAGTGGCTTCCTTGTGACAAAGGGCATATGTCACCAGGCAATGTCCCTTCCTCCCCCCTGCAGGTGCTGGCCCTGGCCTGGGCTAAGTTTGATCTGCTGCTGCTTTTGTTGGCAAAAGCAGGGCGTAGGGTGACAAATACCCTGGGCTGTGTCTCTCCCAGGAATTTCTCCTAGCAGGAGAAAAATGTCTTAGATGAGAGCAAAATCTTGTTTGGAGCTTGAAGCAGAATTGAATAGAACATTTTGGAGTTTTTTCCACAAGTTTTTAATTAAATTGTTGTTCTCTTGATACGCCTTCTGTGACTTGTTTGGCACATGATCCTTACAGCAAGTCCTGCTGTGTGCTCCAGTAACCAAGTGAATTTTTTTTTTTTATGGCAGATGTTACGCCAGCAACGTTTGAAACCCCAGAAGTGCATCCAGGTGGCCTTCCAGTGGGAAATAAATCTAAAGCTGGCATCAAGACTGCAGAGGAAGGTAGGAGAATTATGTTTCTCTAGCTGAATTCTTCAGAAAAGAAAATGTCTGCCAGCAGCTGGCCACTTGCGCATTTTACCTTTAAAATAAATCGCTATAAATGCCATAAAGGGGTTTATGTGAAAGTTGGTTCTATGTGCTCCAAACCAGATTTATTACTGCACCACTCTGTGTGGATCTATTTCTTTGAGCAAGCTTGATGATAGTTATTAGTGTGTCTGTGGGTTAAGAGGTAGATACAGTGCTCTCACAGAAAGGGAGACATTAACCTTCCTCAGGCTTCTTCCCTTCTCTTGTTAGGAGAAGCAGAAAAAGATGATAAAGATGCTCTTCCCAGCCTGGACACCTTCTTGGCAAAGCACACGAGTGAGGATAATGCTTCATTTGAGCAGATCATGGAAGTGGCCAAAGAGAAGGAGAAAGTCAAGCATGCCTGGCTGTACAGCGCAGAGGAGGAGTACACCCGGGTAGGGAATTGCCTCAGCTCTGTCTCTGCTCTTCCAGAGGGACACAGCAGGGAAATACCATTTCACTGGGTTTCTGCTAAGGCTCAGTTTCCTGGGTCCTGTGACTGCTCTCTGCTTCCTTGTGCAGTCTTGTTTTTCCCCCTTCTGTCAAACAAGAGCAGTCCTGACTTAGTTGCTGAGGATTTGTCTCTTCTGAAAGCTTTGAGACTGCAAAGCACTGCACAGAGTGCAGGTATTGTTGTCCTTGGCAGCCTCTTCCATAAGCAGCAGCACCAGGGAGAGCAGCTGAGCACAGTTCCTGTTGTTTGTCCATCAGCCCTTTATTATTTGCACTTAGGTTGTCTGTCTTATTTCGGTTTTCTGTTTATGTTATCAGTAATAACCCACTCAGCTGCTGAAGCACAGAACTGCATGAGCATGGCTGGCTGTGCTGCCTTCCTCGGCTGCCTGCAGGGAGCTGTTCTGGGCCTGCCTTGTCAGTCTTTAACCATCAGCAGTGAGCAGCTGGCACAGATGTGTCATTGATGGATGGGGGATGCAGTGCCTTTAATGAACTTTGGCACTGACGTGTGTGTTTGCTGCTGTTGTTTTGAGGGAGCGTTATTTTTTTTATCCCTCAGAGTCTGTTCCATGCCTTATACAAAGTGTTCTAGGGCAGGTGGCTGAGCTTGTGACTGAGCTCTCCAAGTTCTGTCTGCCTGAATAAAAGATTGCAGGATGCTGCTTCAGATCTGATCCTTTTTTGTCACCTTTTAAATTTTTTTTCCATTGCCCTTTCAGCGACAGACTGAAAACCTGGCACTTCCTTCAGCCGAGCAGCAAGCTCTGGAGAACGTGAAAGCCGGACTGGATACCTGGGAATACACAGCTCGTAACACTCTCATGTATTACCCAACAGGTGAGACCTTGGTTCTGGGTGTGTTGGCTCCAAACAGTGCTTACAGCATTTCTGTGCGTGACTGAGCAGCTCTTACAGGTAATGCTGTGCTTTTTCTTCTGTAAAGTTGTTTTGAAAAAGCGGGTTTATTCATTTTTTTTTTCTCTCTTACTTTCTTCATCCTTGGCCTCTGATCCCAAAGATTGATCATGTTCTATTTGCCACTGAAAAGCTCATGAGCTGTATTATAGAAGTACTTGTTTTCAGCAGCCAAAGTTCTTTCCTGCTCTGTCTTCTTTATGAGCACTTTGTTGTCATCTTCATTCATTGTTTGCTTCTGCTCAAAGAATCCTCCTTGGACTTGTTAGTCTGTTTGTTACTATAGAAAAGTACATATTTTTATAAATGTAGTTTTCTTTTGCAGCTATAAATGTACAATTGATGATTTCTGTGAATCAGCGAAGTAGAGAAAAGAGCCCTTTTTTAAAAGACATTTTGCTTTTCAAGGTGTACCTGATGAGAGTGATGTCTTTAAGAAACCCAGGGAAGTTGTGCATCGAAACACCCGTTTTGTGAAGGACCCTTTCAGCCAGGCTGTGAGCAAATCACAGCTCCAACAAGCTGCAGCCCTCAATGCTCAGGTTGGATAATTTTACTTCTCCTGACTCAAACCTAGTTAAGCTTTGCCCTCTGGTGTGGTTCATCCCCCAGGAGATCTGTGTGTGTGCTGGATGCAGCTGACTCACACCTTTCTCCACATGAATGGCTTTGTCTTTTTTATTTCAGTACAAACAGGGCAAAGTGGGACCCGATGGGAAAGAACTGATACCCCAAGATTCTCCAAAAGTGAACGGGTATGGATTTGTGGCTACCCCCTCTCCTGCCCCAGGTAAGAGGGTTTTCTTATTTCTTCTGCTTTAAGAGGGCTATTACTGCACTTATTTTGATGCTCTGTTCAACACTAGGGTGTCATTACTGGGTTAGATGAGGAGGTAAAACCTTGTGCCTTGTATGCCAACTGGATGCAGGGCTTAAATCCGAGTCCATACGCTGGTAGGAAAAATCACGCAGTACCAGGAGGCTCTGAGCAAGTTGCTGTACCATTGCTCAGGAATCAGCTAGCTTTGGGGTCCTTTCAGTTAGAACAAACTGATTATTTTTCTTCAGGTTGAAACATGGTATTGAATTTGTACATGTCCATAGATGTAGAAACATCCATGCTGTTTCCCTGTGTTTCGTATGGTTATGCCATAACCTGAAGATGCTGGGGCTTTCCCTCTGGAAAGCCTGTAGGTGGCGTTTGGAGTGCCTCCTTTCTCCATCGTAAATGCCTTTCCAAACCCTGCACAGCGGGATTTTCTAGCCAGTGTCTTAATCGGGCTCTTAGAATCCTTTCTACACCTGTTAGACAAGGTGCAGTCACTGTTTGGTGCAGGCTGCCCCTCAGGGTGACTGGAGGGTACATTTGGCTATTACGTGTTCCTTAAGTCCTCTGCCTGTTTTCCTACTTTTAAAGAGTTTCCTGTGTTGAAGGAGTTTTCATACAGCAGCAGTGGGGAGGACCAGTACTACAGAGGGAAAAATGAAAGTGTCACTAATCAAAAGCTTAACAAATGGAAAAGTAAAGACATGGAAAGGGTGGTGCTTGGTTGTTGTAACTGAGAGGGTGACACAGCTACAGGCAATCCTGTGAGTTTAAGATTCCGTTTTAATGGGAACCACATGGTTACTATTCACACTGGCTGTGATTTCCTCTGCAGTGGAGGGACTCCTTTGTTGATAAATTTGCTTATCTTTTTGTGTGTGTGTGTGGTGTACGAATATGCAAATACCTTGCATGGGCATGACTTTTTGAATTTGTTTTTAGGTGTGAATGAGTCGCCTTTTATGACATGGGGTGAAATTGAAAGCACTCCTTTGCGTCTGGAAGGGTCAGAAAGACCATACGTGGACAGAACACCTGGACCAGCTTTCAAGGTATTTCATGTCAGCAAGTCAGCATGACATTCTTTTCTAGGGGGGAAGAACTAAGAAGGGAAAGGCAAGTGAGTAAGTAATAGATTAACATGGAGTGTGACACATCTCTGGGTGGTGTTCCCAGTCCTTGAGACTAATAATCTAGTTTGTGCTTGGAGGGTGGAGGGGAGCATGGATCCACGTGAGATCTACTTGCTGCAGCTGCCTGAGGTAGAATACACACTGCTGGCAGGAGAATGAGATTCTGCATTTGGTGGTGGGCCAAGATAGAGGGGCTTTCAGAGGAAGCTGAAGTCACGCTCAATTTTTCTGATTTTAATGTATGAATAGGTGGAAATTTTAGCATTTCCCTCTGTCTTTGTCTTCTGGCTGTTGCAGCCTGAGGCAGGTGTATCTCTTGAGAGTAGAAAAGACACTCTGGCTTTGCTAGTGGCACCTAACCCTGCATGCCACTTGTCTCCTGCTGGTGTCATTGAATGTGAGCTGTCTGAGACTCCTAGTTTAAGAAAGGTGTAATTTACTGTATGTGCCTCTATTCTGTCAGACTCCAAAGGCCTTGACTGGTTCTCCTGCTGTTTAGCAATGTCTGTGTATGCCTGAGAGCTGGCTGGCTGCGGGCCAGGCAAGACACAGGTGACATTGTTTGTCTAAGAGAAACAGCAGGAGGAAACGCCAGCGGTAATGGCTGCTTCCTTGACTGGACTGGTCTTACCATTTTTGTTACTTGCTAAGGCAGGTTGAAGGTCTCTGTGTCCTCTCTGGCTTTTATGCAGCAGCAGAGAGCAGCAGCACTTCTCCCTGCTTTAGATCCCTGTACACTGGAACCCAGCTTTGAAGGTGCTTTCACTCATTTTTTCAGCACTCTTGAGTGCCTTGGCGAGTGAACTGTGTGATGCATTTATAGATCCTGGAGCCCGGGCGCCGTGAGAGGTTAGGACTCAAGATGGCCAATGAAGTGGCAGCTAAAAACCGAGCAAAGAAGCAGGAAGCACTTCGAAAAGTGACAGAAAACTTGGCGAGGTGAGACTCCTGTTTTGACAGCAGAACTGGGGGTGGGTATTATCTGATGAGATTTAAATCAGCACATGTAGAAAGGGAGGAGTGCTGGTAAGGAGGGATACTGGAAGCAGGAAGAGGTACATTTGGACTGAAAGTTATTATAAATTTAGAAATTAAAAAACTTAATTCCTGAGGGAAAGTGGCTGGTGGCTGTCCCTGACACTCCTTGTCAGCATTACTGCTCTGCCCTACAGGCACCCAGCGATGCCTCTGGATCAGTGTCTTGCCTCATTGCAAAGAGGAGACATGATAAGAGTTGCTTGGAGGGAGTCACAGGAAGGACAGAATGGGCTCAAAGGAGAAGTCAGGCAGTGCCACTCAGGTTTGGGAGGGATGTAGGAGGTTTTTCTGTCACTCGTTTCTCTAGAGAGACAGGCTGCATTTACCTGCAGGCAGAATGACTTGTGCAGGCAGTGGGTCTGCTCTGTGGGGGGAACTCATGTAGGGAGGCAATAATGCTTTTCCTGATAAAGGCAGATTTTTTACTGTAAAATCTCCTAAAACTGTTTATTCCATTTCAGCCTTACTCCAAAAGGACTAAGCCCAGCAATGTCACCAGCTTTGCAAAGACTTGTGAACAGGACTGCAAGTAAATACACCGACAAAGCCCTGCGAGCCAGCTACACTCCCTCCCCAGCCCACACAGGAACTCCTGGTTACAAGACCCCGGCCAGTGGGCCTCAAACCCCCCAGAGCACCCCACAGTCTAGGACAATATCGCAGACACCAGTATCTCAGGATACTACATCCATCACGGACAATTTACTGCAGCTTCCCAAAAGAAGAAAGGCATCTGATTTCTTCTGAACATTCCAATCACCAGCAAGGTGATAGTGATCTGGCTGTGCTCAGTGAACTGCAGACTGGTTACTGGAAACTGGGAAAATGGAGATACTTTCTTAAAGATATATTTCTGTTTTTAAGACAGCCGTGCATTTAAATTCGTTTTTGTACAGCTGCATCTGTTTCTTAAGTGGGGTAAGCCTTTCCTAAGGGCTGAACTGGACTTGGCTCCAGCTTGTCAAACTTGTTTGAGTTTGTAGTTTGCAGAAGAGAGGACACGACCATGTATATACTGAGGCGTGACACGGAATTTTGGAGAGGTTCTCTTTAACTTGAATTTAAACTGATGCAGTTCACAAGTTTGACTAACTTGGTGATCTTGTTAGAACCAGCATTCCTTAAGAGGACCTAATTTCCTCCTTCACTCCTTACACTTTGCAGAATGGGATTTGCCTTGCTGCTTTTGCTCAGGCTTTTCTTCTGCAGGTTTTGGGCTGGCCCTGTTCTGCAGCTGGCAGAGGGAAGTGACAGATTTCTTTTTATAGCTGCTCTGTGTGTGGCTCCAGAGTTGATGATCACGATGCAGGAGCCAGGGACAGTCGTGTGTCATCCACCAGGATGACAGTGCCATTCTGAAGGACAGAAGTGGTACTTCTGATAGCCACACTGGGGCTTTTGTTTGGTGTTTTCCTCCTCCTGTTCTTTGAAACTTGTGGCTTTAGTTTTTAGAATTGGCCAAAAAAAGGAAAAGCAATTTTAACCATGCATAGCCTGCACTCAGTGCTGTGGTTGCTGCATATGAGCTGACCTTTGTGTGTGGGATGAGCCCTCGTGTGGTGTGATGCAGCGTGGAGAAGCACCGTGCACCTTTTAGGAGGAAGCAGGCGTAGCCAGATGTGTTCACTTCTTGCACCACACCTGAGTGCAAGGCAGTGTGTGTAACACTTGGCAGTGTTGGCGTTTGCTGTAGTCAGGTGATGTTTTACTGAGGGAACATCCATGGAAAGTCTTATTCAGCAATGTGAGGAGTGTCTGCAGCCTTCTCTAAGGTCTGAGGCGTTGGATGCTGTGTTTGTCTTGGTGGAGAATTTCCTCTTGTGTGGTTTCTCCCGCCACTTCCAAAACTCGTGTCCCTGACTGTGAAAAACCCTTCCAAAGGACTCAGTTTTTATAGTGCACCTTGTAAAAATAAATTGATCAACATGGCATTGCTAGGAATTATGACTCAAAAATTAGTAATTTTTGTCTTTTTAGTCCAGAAATACTTGAAGGTTTTTTTTTTTTCTTTAAGCAAAAAAATTATTCTCAGGTACTCGAATTAATGTAAAAGGAGTGCATTTACTGAAGTTTCCATGCTTTCAGAATTGTTCTTTAAGGACTGAACTGGCTAAATACGAACCAAGTCCATAGGTAATTTCAAATACTAATTATTTATTTCATTGTGAAATGCTTGTCCCCGTTAAGCATAGGACCTCTCTGTTAGGTTCACCAGCAGATGGTCAGACCCTGGCCTGCAGTTTGGGTCACTAAGGAGACAAGGAGCAAGGAGTAGATGATTGATTCCTGCCCCTTTGTGGGTGCAGAAGCTCCTCAGAGTGTGGGATGCACGGAAAGACTGAGCAGCATTCGAGGGACCGTGGATGGGGTGTACACGTGGATCAGGAGTGGGATGTGGCATCTCTCTGCCAGCATTTCAAACTGGCTGTGCTCATACCAAGGTGTAGCTGGAATAATAGGGGAATGTGATGTCTGAGAGTGGTTAGTTCCATATTGTGCGATTCATGCTTAAAAGCAGGTTGCATTAAATATCCTGTGGATGCTGTTGGTTCTGTGTTTGCCCTAAAGTGAATTTACCTAGACAGCCATACTAAAATCACAGTCTTGATTCTGCCACACTGACGGGCCTTCACGTGTTTGTTGGAAATGTAACTTATTTTCAGTTCCATGCTGTGAAACTGGATCTGTTGAAAAGGCTGTAGTGCTCTTCAGATTGGCTGTTCCTGTAATGCTGCTGTAATGTCTATTCTCTGCTTCCTGCTGCAGTTCAGCCCCTGCTATCTGTAATTAGGGAATCAGTAAATTCGTCGTTGCCAGATATTTTTGCTGCTGTAGCAGTGGCAGATAATGTGCCTTACAGGGCCAAATCCAGTGTGGAAAAAAACCATTTTGGTTCTTGATGACTTGTGATTTTTTTTTTCTCCCATTTTTAGCAGGTTATTTTTCTTTTGCTGTTGCAATATGTCTGCATTTTCTTGTGTGCAAGGCCCAAGCACACTTGCTCCCTCAGCCATAATAGCACCTAGAGCTGTCCTGATGCTGCAGAGGTGGCTGGCGGTGAGCAGTGGTGGCCCCCGGCCTCTCCTGGGTGGCCAGGCTAGCTGTGGTGTGTCACTGGATGCTTGGAAGTCATAGTGGAGCTCTGTCCACATGGTGTGAACACCAGCACATCCAGAGGCTGTGGGTGCTTGCCATGTGCAGCCTGGGCCTTGGCTCCTTGCCCCATGCAGGACAGAAAATGGGAGACCACAAGTGATTCTTGTTCTTGTAAGTCTGAGCCCCAAGCTGGTTCTCTGAGCCCTGCACCTTCGGGGCAGGAGCCTCTCCCTGGCCCAGGGGTAACCATCTCTGCAAGGTGCAGGAGCTGCAGCTTTTCACCCCTCCAAAAGCAGGTTCCAGGAAGGGCTGGGGCTGATTATTTAGGTCAAAAGGGAAGCTGTGGTTGGAGACACTTTGTTGTTTTGGAGGATTGGGCTATTTCTCTGCAAAAGTAAAGGAAATGGGTCCACTCAGGGGAGAGGGAAATGGAGCAATTCTCACTTCCTCATATTTGCACTCATTGCCTCAATCGCAGCTCACAGCTGCTGGCCCAAAAGCAGCTGAGTACAAGCCCCAGCTCAGGAACAGGCCAGGGTTCAACCAGCCTCACCATCAGCCCCTTCCCCCTACCTCTCCCGGCCCCAGCAGCTGACCTGGCACAGCCTGGGGCAGTGGGCACCTCTCACCCTTGACTTTGGTGCTGCTGGGCTGTTCATTGCTTGTTTGCTCAGGGGTGCTGAGGGGTTGCCTGGCACACAGGTGTGCTCCAGACCCACCTCTCTTCAGAGCTGGGGGTGCTGCAGGATGTGTGGGGGAAACGAGGCCTGCCTTGCCTTGGGACAAAAGCCAGAGATGAGCAGGCTGTGCCCTGCTCTCATGGTGGAGGCATCATAGGATATTTATTTATGCATCGCCCTGTGTGGTGTAATGCCCAGGCCCTGGGGTGGATAAGGATACCCTGGATCTGCCTGGAGTTAGCCTATGAGGCTGTGCTGCAGGAAGCCAGGCTCACAACAGTCTGTCCCCACGGCATCCCATGGGAGGAGCAAAGCTGGGGAGTTGATGCTCCTGCTTTGTGCTGGAGGATGTCATATTTCAGGTCCCCACAGGCTCTTGGATCCTGACAGTATTTGGCAGCACATGAGAGCTGGGAAAGTGGGTTTTGGCCTAAATCTTCAGGCAGTGCCCCGCTGGTTGTGACGCACTCCAGCGGGTCCCCAAGCACGTTCCTGGCCACGCAGAGCTCCTGAGGCCCCCAGGGCTCACAGCTCCAAGCTCATGCTTGCTGCTACCCCAGCGCCAGGGAGCTCTTGGCAGGCACCAATTTCCCCTCCCATGTTAAACTGCACATTTAGGTTTGGAAGAAGCACCTCCCTGGTGCTACTGACCTGAGCACAGCAACAGCTCCTGGGGGGACGGAGGCAGTGGGTGCTCAAGAAATCTTACAGAAGCCCCTGTTCCCTGCCTGCAGGTTGGCAGCTGACACGTGGGGCAGTCAGTGACTGTGGGGGAGCAGGAGCCATGGGAAAGCAGAAGTAGGTGTACATCCATAAGGAAAACCCTTGAGAAAAATTTGCTGCTGGGTATAGTGAGTAATTGGTGTTAACTGGGAAACACAGAGTGGGTAAAATTGGGTCAAAATGGTCCTTATTGGAATTTTGATGTTTTATTTGAGAACTACAGGTTGTAGCAAAAGAGTAGAAAACACCTCACTGTAAATATTAAAAAAATATAAACGTTTCCCAGGCAGCTTCCCAGGTTTTGATTTTGAATAGGTTACACTAAAAAGCTGGAATTCTCTGCAGAGGAAAGTGACAGCTCTCTGCTGACCATGGCTCAGGCATTGTGTCCGGCCCCTGGCTGAGCCAACGTCCTGGCGCTGCCCAAACACTTCCCCTTGTCAGTGGAAATTCCAGATGAATTTGATAAGTGGGTCTTGATGCTAAAACTGCCTTTTGATCCCAAACACCACCTGGGCTGACCTCCATCCAGCGCCAGGAGAGTCGTGGCACCAGGGCGCTGACTCCAGGCGGGGACAGCCACCACCCTGCCCAGCTGACGTGCAGCAACACCCAGGGTCAAATTCCTACAGGCACCTGTCACTTGCAGGGCCACTAACAATGACTTGGGCCGCACAATTAGTTTTCTTTATGCATTTCCTCTCTGTCTGGACCTGGGACCTGGGAACACAATGTTTCCAGGAGGTATGGAACCACCGGCTGGCTCTGGCACTGCCGAGTGCTGGCTGTGGGAGTGTCCCAGAGCCGGGTGCTGCCCGTCGGTGCCACCCTGCAGACATGACAACAGGGACTGTCTCAGCCCGCCGCCGAGGGCAGCGAGGAGCGCAGAAATGAAGAAGCAAAAGATGGTTAACCTGGGAGCCTGCTGGGGCTGGGAAAGTCCAGAGCTTTGTGCCTCAGCTGCGGGACAAGCACAGTGGCGGCACGGGGAAGTCCCTGCAGAGGCAGGGAAAGGCCGTCGCAGCAGAGATGGAGGGGACCCGGAAAGGCTGTCCCGGGGGACAGAGGAAGATGGTTGGGACTGTTCAAACGGGGATGGGCGAGGCGGTGATGGATATGAGCGGGAAAGGACACTCCAGCTAGGGACAGGGAAATGCTGTTCTGAGACGGAGGGGACTGATGGAGGCTGTCCTGGGGAGGTGGAGGGAACTGAGCCAGAGTATTCTGGGGAGATGGAGGGAATGGGGTTTCCATCCTGGTGAGGACCGAGGGGACTGATAGAGGCCATGCTGGGGGGATTATGGTGGCCATCAATGGCCATCCCGCGGGGGACCGAGGGGCCGGTGCGGAGGTCCCG
>WEIT01041735.1:26473-72105 GCA_013389985.1 Dryoscopus gambensis | reverse complement strand
ATATATAGTGTATATATAGTGTATATATATTTTTGAAAGCGTTCTTTTTTTTCAAAGTAGGGCATTTCTCCTTCAGTTGTGTTATGCATTGTTTTTGGAATCTGCTCATGTGAATTGAAGCTGAATGTATCAAACCGTTCCAACTACATGGGTGTAGAGTGAAGGACTAAGTTAATATTTCCTTTAAACACTTGCTGTTTTTACTCTATCTGTTGCTTTTTGGGGATATTTACCACAGTAGGGTTTAATTTAAAAATGTCTTTTCCAGGACAACTCAAACCCATCTGCTTCAGGTTATCTGACTAACTGGCTGAGAGAGCTGATGTCTTTATGTGAGGAAATATTTCACTGGCGTGTTAACTGAGTTGCAATAAGCTATTCTGGTGATAGCTTAGATTTTGCCCGAGTTTCTAAACCAGTGCATTTCTGTCACTTGTTGGAAGAGCATCAGAGATGTAAATTATGATGAATTCAGTTTTTCACAGTGTGAGAATATTTAAGAAGTTTCTCTTTCTGTGAACATCCCAGTGCATCTCACTGAGAAGCAGAGGTTTTGGTGTCTCTGTGTAGCGTCGGGAGCTTAAGCAGTCTGGAATGACCAAGCTGACATGTTTCAGAATAGTATTTAGAGGATTAATTAAGATCATCATCACTAAAGACAATAACATGTTTTCATATTTCTCTAACAAGATACTGCTGCTTGCTAATGGAAAACACTTAAACATGGTCAGGCTTTATATTGGATTTTGTAATAGTGGTTTAGTACAGAGCCTTGTGAATGTAGGTCATCGGGCTTTCTTATTAGAGCATTTGCCAGGCAGCTAAAAGCCAATTGAGTTCTTGTTCTTGCAGCGTTTTTTCTCCACTTCAAAGCCAGCTAGAGGAAGTAATTTTATTACCCAAGTTCTGTTTCAAAAAAATATTGCACAACGTATTTAATCTGCAGTGCTTAGAGAGAGTTGCCAGTGCAAGTGGTCTGGTTAAAACCCCACACTCCAGCTCACAGTTGGAACTTGCTGGATGCTTTGGAGCTTGCTGGCTGGTGGGGTGTTGATGTTTTGACACGGTACAACTGACGAGTGTGTTCAAATTGCTAACTCTTTCTTGTCTTTTAGTCAGGAGTTGTTGGTCTTACGTGCAAGGCAGAACTCACCAGAGTAGAGGTCTAAACAAACCCACAATCAGCATAGTTTCAAGGTGATCCACTGGTGTGCTGTGACTGGATGGGTCTGGTTTTATCCAGCTGAAGTGTATTGATTAATTCAAATGGAGACCCAAACATATCGGTCATAAAATTTGCTCTAGCCAGTATTCCTCTGCTCTGGAGAGACTTTGTTGGTAGGCAAATACAAACCCTTATGTTGCTCTTTGAGACATGTGGTGAGTGATATTTATTCAGGTTCATGTAGTTGCTAACTGCAGTTCCTGTCTGTGTATTTAGGTGAATTCCCAAGTGGAAGGTTCTAGGAGTGAAGGGTAGAATGATTTTTATCACACCTCCTCTGTTAATTTGGCTGAAAGTAGGACTTGGCCTGTCTTCCAGTCTGGTGTTTTTCCCCCACATCCCTTTGCTTCTTAATTCTACTGGTTTTAAGTTTTATTTTTCTTCCTACTGTTACCTATTATTGAACTCTTGTCCTGATGTTCCTTCCTCTGCTGTTTGCTGTTTTTACAGCTGCAGAGTGAGGCTGATGGATGCAAAAAAGCTTTTTTTGTGGCTGCTCTCAGTGTAGCAGAGAGACAAAGCAGAAGGTATCAGACCTTATTAGCAGGTCTGATACTTTAAGACTGGTAATTCCTTATGTTAATTATAAAGCAAAATTTTTGAGGTGCAAGTGGATTTGCTGCTAGCTGTGGCTACAAGGTAAAGAAGAAGAAAGGAGTCAGTGAGCAGGGCTGTTTGCGTTGCTTTGGCTCTGAGAAGTAATAAACCAGAGGGGCACCTTGGGGGTTTGCAAACACATGACTTCTATGTCCCTACAGTAGGTTTGGGGGCAGAGGAAGGTTGGTCCAGAACAGCAGAAGTGATGGAGAATAGAGCATTGCCGCAGCTTCTCTCTGCAGCAGGAGGAGGCAGCTGTGCTTCTTTCTTGGTATTTGAGGGGAAAGGCACAGCTAGACTGAAGAGGGAGGAATTTTAGATACTAAATGTGAAAGATCCCCTGGTGAATTTCAGAAAACCAGTCAAGACTTCAATGAATCATTCTGTCCGCTGGAATTACCTTTGTTAGGGCTGTTGAATTGTAATGCAAGAGTAGTAGCTACCTCTGTGGTCCATCTTTGAGTAATGCCTGGGTCTCTGGTTTTTTATGTGGTGATTTCTTGCAACTTTTTTAACTTCTTGTTTGGTGCTGTGAGGTGCATATGAATAACTTCTTCTGTGGTTAGAAGAACTTGCCCTTGTTCAGTGCAGACCTGTGTACCCCAAGTGGAGCTTCTGATACCTGAAAGTTCTGGCTGGGACAGAACCTAGAAGGATCTGAGTGGAATCACAGCTCCTGCCCTTCAGGGCTGAATGTGGGTGCTCAGGGTTGTTTTGTATTTTGAAGTGGACATGTGCCTTGGGTTCTTGTGCTGATAGCCTGGACAAGGAAGTGCTTAGATAAAAAGGGAATAGAGCACAGCTAATGCAGGCTCAGTGAGAGGCTCTGCACGTCTTTGCCTGTGTGATCTCAAGGGTTAACCTGTGATGGGAAGAGCCTTGCTAATCTTTTATTCTGTGTAGGCTGATAGAAAGTTACAGCTAGAAGGAGTATATGAGATGGGGTTGTCCATCTTCCTGTCCCAAAAGAAAATCTGGCAAACCCAGGCAACTCCTGAAGGTGTTTGTCAAGCACATTGTTAAGGATTTCCTGTGACAGACTCCAAACACCAGATTCTTTTGGTAAGTCTAGTTGCCAGCCTGTTTGTTCTGCAGTTATAGCTTATTACTTGTATAAATGCAGTCTGATGCACGGGTCCCTCTTAAGCTGCAGCTTTACAGAACAGATTCACAGTTTCCCAGGACTGTTCAGGTGCCAGTTTTTCTGTAGCAGTAAGTGTGGTGGGTGCCTGCCAGTGCCCAATCCTTCCTGGCTTTCCACTCTCTGAAGGGTTTCTGTCTCGTGCTGGATCCTTGCATGGCAGGCTCACATGTCTGCACTGCACTTCAGTGGTGGTTTTGTGGAAGATCCCAAGTCCAGGAGGAGTCATGGATCGGTTGGTGAAGTCATTGATTTGCTGTAGCAGAACTGAACCAATTTAGTTGCTTAAAAACATGAGTTTGGGATTAACCTTTAATCCGTATTCCTCGAACTGTGAAATCCTCTGGCTGGTTTCCTGTGAAACTTTAATTTTTTCTTTGTTTTAAAGGGTCAGCCTGCTAATTCTGGGTTTCACGAACAGTGTTTTAATGGTATTTGGTATATGGAACTCCTAAGAAAGTTATTAGCAGTGTTTGCCTGCCATTCAGATAATTTAGTAATATGGTTTTAAGTTTAATGGCAGTTGATAGTTATTTCATTATCTATAGCTAAACAAAATAACATTCCACTTCCTACTTAATTAAAATTGGTTGGTCTAACGTTATATTTAGCTTCTGTTCTGTTTATTGATTATTGTGCTTGAGAATTTTCAGCCAGCTCAGGGGGTGGAAATGTAGAAGTAGCTTTTGGTGGCAGCTCTTGGGGTATTCCCTGCTCTTTTGTCCTTTAACTGATTTTTCTTTGTCATTGTTTCATTTGCGTAACTCTTTTTTCCTGTGTTGTCTTCTCTTTTGTGCACGGTCTCTGTTGTGCTTCCTCATACCTTTCCCACTATAGGACCAGTTACTTGGGGTGCCCAGTGGAATTATTTGAGAGTCAAAGCTAGTAGAAAAATGGGATTGAGTGCTATTTCTGATAGAACGATGCTGAGTGTTCTGGGCTGGCTGCAAAACTGAGTTAGTGTTGTCCCTTAGTATTTCTGTGTGTGGTCTGTGCTAATATTTCTTTAGCAATGCAAATAAAAAGATTTCTTCTGGCTTAAAAGTAACTTGTCATCTTTTATACACTTTAAACAAATAACAAATAACCCTGCTTTTAACACCTGCCAGGTTTGAGTTTGTACCCAAGTAGCATTTTTGCCTCACGTATGATAAACTTCTAAAACTTACTACAGCTTGTTTTAATCTAGGGGTGGTCAAAAACTGCATTTGTGTTTTCTCTCTGTTGAATTTGTGGAATTATTTGATACACTTAAAGTACTCTTCACTGATTAAAATCAGTGACATAAGAGTACTCTATTAATGATATGGAAAAATCTTGATGAAATGTTGGGAATCTTGCAGGAGTGAGATCAAAGACCTAAGTAGAAGCATCATGTCCCCTCAATTCTGGCAGTAAGCAGGTTGGAGAGAAATGATTCAAGAATGCTGTAGTGCCCACCTTTGTCTTTCTGAGCAATGATGGAATTGAATGTAGTTTTTCTATTGATGTGGCAGCCAAAAATGGCAAAGATCAAGTTTTGTGGCATAGTACCTGACACATGTGCATAATAGGTGTCAAAGAGTGCTGGCAGTACTTGAGTTGTTAGAAGGTGTGGGGGATGAGAAGACTACTCTGAAAGGGTTACGTGGCTTTTTACAAACGGGTTGGATCTGTATTTGCTGACTTCTGGTAGAACTATTAAACTTAGGAGTTTGATATGTGGAATTTCTCCTCAGGTGTTTGTTTTGCTGGGGAGGAAGGAAGCACAGGGTCTCGTCCAGCGTGGACAGACGTAGCTGTGGCTGACGTTGGCCGCATTCCTGCCGTGTTCGGCTTCAGTGGAGCAGGGGAATGCTATTCAAAGCATGAGCCTTTGCCCCAGTACACGACAGCCACTGCTCCAGCTCCTGTGCAAAGGATAAAACTAGGTTTCCGTATTTGAGGTCATAATATTTCTGTATATTGAATTTTTGTTCTTAAGTGTTTGAGGTGCTTGCTCATCGGGTCTTGTACAAGATGTGAAGAACAAAAGTGAAACAGGAGCAAAAGCTTTTTTTAGTGTGACCTGCATTTGAATAGTGCTCAGGCACAGCTTTTCTGTCTCCCTGAATTGTTAGATTCTTGTTTAAGACCTTGAACTTTCTTAGGGTCCTGGAGAGAATGTCTTCCATGTTCATTTGGTATTAAAATTAAAACATGATGTTAGTTTTTGGAGAGTGGAGTAGTTAAAAAATACCTGATTTCGTGGGTAGAACTTTGTCACCTATTTGCTTTAAAGACTATTGCAATTTCTCATGTTTTAATTCAGCAAAGTTTTTAAAGTACGTACTTAGCTTTAAATTGTGTATTTTCGTTAGATTTGTTAGGATTGCTCATGTGCTGGAAGTTTAAGGAATATGCGTAAATACTGCTGAATCGTGTACTAAAAAAAAAAAGATGAGATAGGAACTTTTTTTGTTTTCCAGCAAAGAAGGAACATGTGTTGTCTTGCTGAAAGCAAATGGGCTTGCTAAATAATACTGCTGAAATCTGGCAATTCCTACTTTCAACTTAATGGTGGTTACAAATTAGCCTTGATTGCTCTGACAGTTCTTGAATTGCTGTTATCATGTTTCATCTGGGTACTCTTGTTGAAACGTGATCTAAAGAAAATACTAATTTCGTTCATGTAAAATTTTTTATTTGAATTTTTCCTCTGAGGAAAATGAGTCTCTGTAGAGTATTTGTTAGCTTTTAGTTGTTTGGTTGGGGTTTTTTGGTGGGCTTGGGTTTTTTGTTGGGTTTTGTTTGTTTGTTCGGGATTGGTTTGTACACCTATAGTTTATTTGGTCAAAGGGAATACAGCCTCTTCCACTACTGGTTCTTAGTGAAACTGTTTTGTATATGAACAAATACTGATCCAAACTGACTTGGTAGGATGTGTATTAATCCTGAGAGTACAGGAAGAGGAGAGGAACCATCTTGCATGCCCAGATTTTTAGGAATAGTTCTGGGTAGGCAGCTACCAGGTGATAGCTTTAGACACAGAAGTACTTTGAGCTGTGGTCCCCAGGTAGTTGAAGGATTTGTGGTGTGTGTGGGATAATCTATCTGCCCTGACCTGGTATATGGATTGTAGGGAGAAAGCACTGTTGGTGCCCTTTTCTGGACACAATTGATGACTTGCTGAGTGTATCACTGCTGATGTTGTTCTTAATGGACTTTTTCTCTGTTGCTTCATTTCTTGGGAGAATTAGTATGTTGTGTGTGTAGCTGTATTTAAATTCTGTGTGAGGAATAGAGCTGTTTCCTTAGCACTATTTCCTGTGAGCATGTTTCATAAGCAGTGGGGCTTAATGAAGCCTGGACTCCAGTGGGCTTGTCTGGGTCCTTGTACTTCCTCTGCTGTAGTACCCTTGCCTGACACTGATTTGATAAGGCCATATCTCACCTGTGTCCCCTCTGCCTATCCACAATACGTCCTCTGGCATGCAAAAGCTGGGAGTCCTGCAGGGTGTCTTGCAAAGGTTCAGTTACCCCAGCTCACCGCTTCCCTCCGCTGCCAGCTGGGAAGCCACCCCGCGGCGGTGGCAGTGTGACACACAGGGGTGCTGGCGGGCTGGCACCTGCTGAGCCGTGCTAGCCGCCTAGGGGTTTCCTGCCCTCTGAAGCTCAAGCAGGTCATCATTTCCTTCTCTTGTGCAAGCTTTGCAAAGCTTAGAACCACACCATATGCTGTCTTTGCCTGGTCGTGACTTTACTCAAGCTTGCTTGAAATTGTTTAATAAATTTGTGAGGTGTGATTGACACTTTGGCTGATCAGCTTTCTTTAGGGAAAGGGTTAAAAATTTGGTGCTGCACAGGTTTAAGTCACTTGTCGCTGTCACTGGAACACTGAAGTCCCACCTAAAGCTGTACAAAACATCTGAGGTCCTGAACAAGGTTGTTAGTATGGAGGAACAGTAGGCTTTAATTTTGAGCCATATTAGAGGCTTCTTGAGTACGAGTGGCTTTGGGTTTGTTTGTACTGACTGCTCTTTGTGCCTGTGCTGTATTTTGCTTTTCCCTTCTGCCTCTTTACTTATTATCATAATATAACAGTTTCTTAGGGGGGAAGAAGTGCAAGACTGTTGCTTAGCCTGGTATTCTCACTGCTATGAAAATAAACTGGTTTTCAGTCTGGAATGTTGCATTGCCTAATTAGCAGTATTTCAGCTTAGTTCAAGTAGCAAGTTTTGTTTTCTCTTTGGTTTTAGCAGTGCTGGAGTATGGAGAAATACATTTTTTCTGTTTCAATCTTAGGAATAAGTGCCTGCTTTCATAAAGCTCAAAGTGTGTATCTTCTAAGTCTTAAAAAATTACAGTCAGGAGTCCCATCCAAGAAGCTCTGATGTTGTTGCTTTGGCTGAATGCCGTGTCTCTTCCCTGCCTTTGCTTTTTTATTTTTTGTAGTTATTTGGATTTCTTTTTCTCTTTTCCATCCTTCCTGGCCTTGAGTTTGCCCTCCAGACAAAGAGCAGACAATGAATTGCAGTGAATGACACTTGTGAGCAAGGAAAAACTGGGTCAGTTCCAAGCTCATGCAGGGTGTAGGTATAATAAATATAGAATCATAGGATCATTTCAGTTGGAAAAGACCTTTGAGACTATCTAGTCCAACCATTAACCCAGCACTGTCAAGTGCACCAGTAAAACATGTCCCAAAGTGCCACATCTATACCTCTTTTACATACCTCTTGGGGTGGTGACTCCACCATTTCTCTGGGCAGCCTGTTCCAAAGTTTGACACCTCTCTTGGTGAAGAAATTTTTCCTAATGTCCTATCTAAACCTCCTCTGGTGCAATTTAAGGCCAATTCCTCTTGTCCTGTTGCTTGTTACTTGGGAGAAGAGGCTGACACCCACCTTGCTACAGCCTGTTTCCAGGTGTAGAAGGGGTAAGGTCTCCCCTGGGCCCCACTGTCTGGAAAGTTTTTTACTGAATGCAGAGTATACCCTCATGGTTATGAGCAGCCAGTTTCTTCAGGAGAATGCTGTGGCAAGTGGTGTCAAAGATTAACTAAAATCTACCAGGTAGGTGACATCCACAGCCTTTCCCTGGACCACTAAGTGGGTCACCTTGTCCTAGGAGGAGATCAGGTTAGTCAAGCAGGACCTGCCTTTCATAAACCCATGCTGGCCGGGCCCGATCACCTGCTTGTCCTGTGCGTGCCATTCATGGAGGATGATCTGCTCCATAACCTTCCCTGGCACTGAGGTCAGACTGACAAGCCTGAAGTTCCCCAGATCCACCTTATGACCCTTCTTATAGCTAGCTGGCTGTCATACTTGCTGATTTCCAGCCAGCTGGGAGCAGTTGAGTTAGCCAGCACTGCTGGTAAATGACAGAAAATGGCGCAGGGAGCACTTCCACCAGCTCCCTCAGTATCTGTGGGTGGATCCCATCCAGCCCCATAGACTTGTGTGTGTCCTAGTGGCCATAGCAGGTCACTTAACATCTCTTCTTGGATTATGGGGCTTCATTCTGCTCCCTGTCCCTGTCTTCCATTTCTGGGGGTGGGTACCTGGAGAACAAATATGAGGGAGTGAGGGAAGGAGACTGCTACCATTCCTTACTGTGCTGTAAAATCTTTTGATGGATGTTGGGGTGATCTAGCATAACGTACTGTGACAGAACACTGAGTAATACTTAATGTTGATGAGTGTTATTCATTAAGGATTTACAGTTTTCAGCTGGAATGCTGTCACAATTTTAATTACTTCATGAAACAGCATGCTGAGGTCATGCAGAAAATGCCAATGCCTCTAACATGTATTATTTATTTACTTTTGGAACTGATGCATTCCTCTTAAATGGGATTATAACTTCAGAATCTCTAATTTTCAGGAGCTGGAATTAAGTTTGAGAATTGGTGTGGGCTGTGTTTTGGCTATGAGCATATCATGTGGCCTTTTTTTCCCCCTCCAGGCTCTGTGCTATTAGATGCTGTTGTGCTTTCACACTCTCCTGCACATACTCAGGCCATGATGAACCAAAGCTGCATGATCTAAGGTTACTTCCTAGACATGTTTTCAGTATCACAGGTGAATGGCCAAGCATTTGGCAATGGCAGTCTTCGGTGGAATTGAACAAGAAAATGGAGTGCTCTGTTTTTTCCTAGGTTTTTAATTTAATTATTCTATAGGCTTTTAATTTGAAGAACAGTAAATAGAACCAGTTTGATTAAGAAACTTTAATGAAGTATCTATGAAATGGATAACTGATGGTGACACATAAGCTTTACAAATAGTTTTCTTCTCTGGAAATAAGTTGGTGTTATAGTCTGCTTTCCTCCTACTGTGACTTTGTTATAAAGTACTGTATGTATTTATTCTGCTACACTGAATGCAGCAGTGGATGGTATAATGATAAAGTCAAAAATATGTAATGGCCATCAGATTCACCAAGTGACACAAAGACCTGCTGGGAAATGAATGGTTAGTGGAAACCTCTCTGAGATCTGGAGCTGTGGGAAATACCATTTAGGTATGGCTTCTCTTCTCTGAGAGCAGAGCCCTTGCATGGGATTGAGGGCACTAGTTAAAAACACGAAGATTTTCGAAGACTGTGTCAGAACATCCTCAGGTGCAGTTCGTAGTGAGCTTCTCTGTCCCTGGAAACTGTTCAGCAGCTGGCGCTGGCCACCGCGAGCAGAGGCGGGGCAGGACGGCCTTGCTCCTTTCAGGCTGGCAGATTTTCAGGAATTTTTGAGAGATACTCGATGCCTGCTCCAGTGAACTTCACCTGTGGGCTTGGGAGACATCCAAGTTAGGAAAACTGCTTTTCAAGTACAGAGGATTACCTTAAGGACAGTTTTTTCACGGATCTGCTGAGGACTACCTTATGATAACCATCGTGGCACTGTTGTGTTGGAAGTATTTAGAGTATTTTAAAGTTTATGTTACTGCAGTAAATACCAGTCTAGAGAAATATTGATTGTGTTATGCTTCCTCTTGAGCATGAACATTAGATACAGAGCTCTGTGTGTTTGTTTGATGGTGGTGGGTGTGGTGTTCCCTCTGTTGTTTTGTTTCTGGTGCTTGTTTGCAGGCATTTGGTGCCTCCAGGAGTGAAGGACTTGAGAGTTGGGCTTCTTGTTGGCAGGGGCTGGGATCTGATCATACTCATGCAGTGTAGCATGGCTCAGGTTATATAGAAACAGTGATTTAAGAAAAAAATAATTTTCAGTTTTAGTAAACTTATTCCTAAATGTGTTAAAATATGAAAGGATAGTGCAACATGTAGGTACAGGTCTTAAGTATGTAGGTTGAGTGTTGTAAAACATAAGAAAGACCTGTTGGACAAGTTAAAATCTGAATAAGAAGAGTTACTGGTCTAAGCACTTGTAGTTAAGAGTTTTTGTTAATGCTTAATCAGCCTTTGATGGCTGTAATTGGCTCTTGAAATCTGAACAGAATATTCTTGTACAGGTTGGTTCATCTGGTTTGGGACAATGAGTGACTTACACTGAGAAAGGAGGAAGTATTTTTGTCTTTTGTTTTCCTTTGGTCTGTAAATAAAAATGATGCCAGAGGATCTACCAGCTGCAACCTTGAGAAATGTGATCAAAATAAGCAAAGTAAATTTGAGGTACACACAAACCTGCCATTGTTCATGAAATGCTTACATACAAAACCAAACCATGTACTTCATGCTTATCTCTTCCAATACATGCATTTCAGAGTAATAGCTTATAATTGAAATAAAATTAAATGCTGGGTGTACATTTAATCAAAATTCAATTTCCATACTAATGAAGCTCAACAGACAAGAACAATTGGTGTAGCAAATAAAAAATGACATTGCTTTGTGTTAAAAACTGAAATAGGTTTAAATCCATACTTGCTGTGTAAACACTAAAATCTAATGCATTTGTAGTCTTAGCTACTAAAAGACTATCTTAATGTATCAGACTTTACATGAGTCCTTTAATAAAGAGAAGTTCAGTAATTTGAGCCAGAGGAACCCAAACTTTCATAATCAGTGACTGCAGTCACTGAGTTTAACTTCTGTACCAAAGCACTTTGCTGAATGGGAGTTGTCTTTTGGAGGCTTTAGTTCCAGCCTCTGGTTCCTCATCTGTACCTGTGATTTTGTGAATTGCTGTGACATCGAGGTTTTTGTGCTGCTAGAGGTTTACATGTTAGAGCTAGGAACGTAAGTGAGGGGAATGTTCTGTCTGTCAGGGATACATTTCTGCTTTGGGATCTAGTGCTCCTTTTTCCACAGGTTTCTGTAACGTTAATCTTTGGTGTCTTGAAAATATAAGGTTGAAATTTAGATTTTGAGAACTTTGATGTGTTCACCTAATGCTTTAGAGTAGATGCTTGTTACATGTGCCTGAGATAGGGCCTCCATCATTCTTGTTGGATGTAGCATTTCTTCTGGCTAAAGTTCTTTTATATCTCTGTCTTCAATTGAAGGAGGATAAATAACCCTGCTAAAACAGTATCAAAGTTTTCTCATTTACCCCGCAGCTTATCTTTGCAGGAAATGTTTACAGCTGTTGGCTTTTGCCCGTATCCACGAGCTGTTTCCACCCCTGCTCCTTGTCTCACCCCAGTGGTGTGTGACCTAGTACCAGCTTTTCGTGCCTCAGAGCTCTGACCCTGCTCCTCACTCGAGGCTTTTCTGATGCTGTGGAGGTGAAGGTCCCAACTGTTTAAATGTTTTCTGTTAGAACAAATATTTAAGAAGATAAACACATTATTAGATGTCTTTGGTGGCAGACAACTATGATGATGCCCCAATTCCACATTAATAGATACTGGATTTGTACGGCTGTATTTCTGCTGAATTAGCTGGAGCATGCAATCTTTCTGGTTGCAAGGGGACAAACCAGAGCTGATCTGATTTAATGTGGACAGACAGTAGCTAATTTGATCTAAAGCTTTCTGTTTCAAAGCCAACTGATCACATTCATTTAGGAAACTGAACCAGCAAGGTGAACATGTTTTGACTCAACACTTTGTCTCATGTGTCTGTTACAGCCTTGCTTTTGTGTTGGGAGTTCTAAAATGAGATTTACTGTTTTGAAAATGTAGTTTCACATACTGGATATGGATCCTCCCTACCTTTCTTTGAAATAGAACAGTTATTTTGAATAACCCTATGTTTTGCATAAAAAAGGGGAAGATTAATAAAAAAATTAGTTGCAATGTAGATGTGAGCAGGAGGTGTCTTAGTCCAAATGAACCTCAAAAGTCTTAAAAAATTATGCAGAAAATACAGGTTTCAAGTAGAGTAACACGCAGGGCAGCACACTGACCAGTGTGCATCTGCTGCAGGAAGGATGCACTGCAGCTTCCCGGTGCTGAGGCTCCAGGAGGAAAATGTTCTCAGTTACACAGAAGGAGTACATGAGGTTGTTAAACCTGAAAGGGCTTCCTGGATGATTTTATTGTAGCCAAAATCTGTTTGTTTTGTGAAACACATGAAGCTGGCTGGAAATTAGAGCGAGCATGTGTGTTGTGTGTGTTTTATTCATCTATCATGAAGTCCTTCCTTCGGATAATGCTTCTTCTAAATGGGATTTTTTTGAGTACTTAGCAGAAAATTAGGAAATTAGCCTGCTGTAAACAAAATTCAAGAAGCTAGTTGACCCCTGTGTTGAAATACAGGATGAGTTCTGTTAAACACCTGGCATTCAACGTGCAGTGGGCAAAATCTTCAGAACAAAAGCTCTCTGCGTGTGTAAGCAACCCCCTTGAAAGATTAGGTTTTTCCTGTATGAAACCTCAGTTTTTCTGTTAGTCAGAAATCTTGTTGGTTTTGTTGCTGGCTAACTTAGAAAAATATGTGACAGCTAAAGCAGATGAAGACCACTTGTTTGTATGGCATTGTTTAAATTGATTTATAATCTTGTCAGTTCTGGTTTGATGAAGTAAACTTCCAACCGTTTTGTAAGTTTTCTTTTAAATTTTGAATTACAAGTCCAGGACTAGCCTTGGCAAGACTTCTTTCCGGTGAGGGACTTGTGGACAGGTTATATTATCTAATAACATGTCCCAGCAAGTTGGTATTGGACTTTTTTGGCCTTCACTTGACAGTAAGTTTTATCTTGTGTTATGTATTAAGCTTGTAGAACTGATGGTCTGAATCTGGTTTCATTTTTTCTCCTCTTTTTATATCAAGTTAAGGAGTTTCTTGCTTTCTGTATCCAATTTATAGTAGAGAAACAGGTGAAGTGTTACCAGAGAACACACTGTTGTTACTTACTAATATTTCTGGCAGCCATTTGTTCAGGTACAGGTGTGCTGGTGAACCAGCAGGTTGCTTGGGGTTTAGGGAATAAACACAGTGTCATCATGAAAGCATGGAAGCAGCAGTCAGGACAGCTGGTTTCCTACAGGTTCATCTTGTCTGTAGCCTTTGGCAACTCGTTAATTTTTCAGTCCTTCGTTGTAACCGTGGCTGAAGGATGCAGTGGTTGGTAAGATTGTTGAGGGTTAATGTTGTAGAAGTGCTTTGCGATAGCAACATGAAGCGACTGCTGAGACACCTCATGTGTTTTCATGTTCTCACACTGCCTGAACTTTGTGATGTTTTCTAAGTTTATACTGTGTATAGTGCGAAAACAACAATTGGTGCTATTTTCTGTGTTTTAGTTGTCTCCCTTCTTCCCAGCAAATGCTAGATGAATTTAATTGCTCTACAGTAAGATTTCAGTGTACTAAATTTCATAGTATAGCATAGCAAAGACTGCATCTGATCCTTAAGAGAAGCCTTTTATGTTAGAATTGCACATGTGAATCATAATACTGCTGATGTCACTCATCACATCATATGTGAACACTGGGAAGATTGCATTTCCACATTTTCACATCAAGGCAGTTGTTGATGCCCTTGGCTTAATGTTGTCTTGTGCTTCTGCTCCAACAGCTGCTTGCTCTTAGCTGAACTTGTGCCATTACATATTTACCAGTGATTTTGAAAATACGAAATGTTTCTGCATTTAGCAGCTGGTGGAAAGTATGGTTTTAGTGCTGTGAGGAGGTGATAATTTAAGATACTTTCTTCATCCTTTCTTGCTGTGAGTTATCATCAACAGCTGTGAACTGTGAGGGATATCTGGCTGTAAGGACAGAAACGGGACTGGTATTTTTGACATTTTTGCTATTCTTCAAAAGAACTAGAAATATTATATGGGTGAAGAAACAGTTTTTATTTACCACACTCCTGGAAAGTACAAAGTCTGACCATGTGTTAAGTGATTACTTGCATTCCAGGAAAGATGGATGGTCACATAATGTTGTACTGTTCTGCTCTGTTCCTACATCTTCCTGACTCCTGTCCTGCTGCTGGCAGTGTGACTTGTCTTTTCAGTGGGAGAGCTGGGCTTGAGATGTTTTCATTTATCTGCTCTTTTAACTTAAAAATAGGCTACTGATGTGAAATACTTGACAGGGTTTTGGAGACCAGCACATACCCTGTGCATCCTTGCCTCTCCCAAATATCTCTGTTCCTTGGCTGGGTATCTTGCAGCTTTGTTACAGACTTCCATCTGGTTTTGTGTCTGTATCTTACCGCTGATAGCTCTGGGTTGGGGTGGCTCAGGAGGGCTTATTGACAGAGATTTTAATTTCACAGTATTTCTTTGTGTCATGTTTCCCCCCTCTGCTGTACAATTGCGTAGCAGTTCATGTTCCTTGGTCTGAAATAATTAGTGCATCTGACAGCATGATCTCCACTGGGAACAATGGTACAGCTGGTCTGAAAGGTGTTTTAATAGAAATGTTTTGTACTCTTCCATGTATCTACATTCTTCAGAGAGGAGTGTCTCTAACACAGGAAGTAATGACGTTACAGCATGTAGCTGGCATTTTTTTAATGCCCATAATATTGAGATGGAGTCATCCTTTTATCTGAACCAGTCATATGTAATTGTACATAAAATAGTAATAGCATGTATGAAACTGCAGACAAACAAAAGTATTCTTGACTGTTTTTCCCATGTGCAGGTTGGCATTCCTGGTGGATGCTGCCTGTGAAGCCAGAAGGCTGCAGAATAACTTTGTTCACGGGGTCTATGCGTGAATTCCATTGAAATCAAGCAGTAAAAGAAAAAAACAAGTTTATTTTAAAGTACTGAATTTTGCCATAACTACAGGTGGATGCAGTGAAAGCCTGGAGCTGGGCTGAGGATAGTCTTTGATGTGTTAAAAGATCTACCACAGGCTCTGGTGTAAATTCTGTACTTGAAACTGTAGTAGCAGGACTTTGTAAGGAACCTCCCACTGCGTCCTGACCTTGTGCAAAAGTGGTGAAAGAAGCTGCTATGATTTACCAAAGAGTTGGCACTTTTCTGTGGACTTGAAATCTGAATGCTTTTAGTTTGCTTAAGGTTTTGTATTTGCTTGGTTTGGTGGTTTGTGTGTTGTTGTTTTTTTTCCTCTAAGTTAGAAAGAGATTTAATTAACTCATAGAGATTAGATTTGAAATTATTTAGCTTAAAGATAGATTTTAAATTTTCTCTCTTGGTACATTGGGCAAGTGAAGCTTTTCCCCCATTTTTTATCCCCCCCCTTGTTTTATTCCCCTTTCCCTCTTCAGGCTAAATAAATTATTTCATATTTTGTTCTGAGGGGGAAGTCATTATGTTTGCTAATTTAATTTTTGTTTTCCGTTTCCCCTGTGCTCATTCTCTGTCAGCTGTTTGGGCTTAGTAAAGCTCTAAATGGGTGAGAACACTCTTGTCGTGCTGTCAGGTCTGTTGTTGCCATCAGGAGTCTGGCAGGTCCGTGTGAGTTCTTAGCATCTTGTGACCTGAATGTTTGCTCTGAGTAGGTGGTTGCTAAGAGGATGTGCCTGCTTTTATTCTTGTAGAAGAGCAGGTCTATGCTTTATAGAGGAACCAGTAGTAGGACTGGATTTTAGTCTAACATTGAATTAGAAGCCTGTTATCAATATGTTATAGCAATTACTAGGTGTACGTGTACAGCTTTTATTGAGAGGGCACGATGACTGGGTTTATTAGGCCCAGTCATGTTGTTTGAACACTTAAATGTGACCTCTGTCTTGATTTAGCTTAGACATGTATTTCAAGAAGTAACAACTGCAATTACAGTCTGCTCTTACGTTGTAAACTGTGGATGAGAGAATGCATACCTGTACTTTAAATTCTCTTTGAGAGATTTCCTTCAGCAACACAGTTGCCTCCTGGATCCATTCAAAATCAGTGTGTTTTACTTAAAAACTTCTTTTTTTCTGTTTAAAAAGGTGCTCATTCTCTAGACATAAATTACCTGGGATTAGTGCAGCTCACTGAGAGGAAAATATGCTAAATTGTTCAAAAACAATGGTTGTAAAATTGACAACCACTGTCTAGAAGAAAAATGGACAGTGATGGTCAGGTGCACAAGTGAGCCTGTGGATGCTGATGGCACTGGCAGACTGGCTGTGAACAAGCTTAGAATTGTTCACTTTTTTAGACAGACCTTTTTCTTCCCTGCAGAATGTTTTGAGGGACATAAAATGAAGCTGAGTTATTAGGTTCTGGCATTCGATAGATGGAATTAAAAAAAAAAAGGTTTTAAAAAAGTTGTACTTTTTATAATGCTAATTAGGTGTGACAGTGTAGTGATGGCAAGTAGGCAGTGAACTCACAGAAGCAGGAGCTACGTGTTTGCAGATAGTGACAGTTTCTAGTAAAGGATATGTTCACATGGAGAAATTCTACAAAAGAGCTGAAGCTATAAAGTGAAAACAGGTTCATGGATATAAATACTGTTTTACACATAGTCCTGTGAAATGTCTCTAAATCCGGCTGGACATTTGTGCAAGTCTAGTGGGTCCTGGCATACACAGTGATTAGAATGGAAATAGGATTCTGAGGTTGTTGCATAATGTAGCCCTTAACTACCGAAACATATTTTTGTTGAACTTTGGTTCTGAGAAAATTGAACAAGTACTCCTCAGTGCCCTGCAAGAAGTAAATGGGTAATGCTGTGGTAATAGCTGCTCATAGGCTGTCTTTATCAAGAAGGTTTTACCATGCATGTCTTGAGAGAATTATTTCCCATACCCCTGTCAAAACCACAGACATGCAGTTTAGAACGTGAAGTGATCTGAACTGAAGATTTTAACAGGCTGAGTTAACCAGAGATTTCATCCATTACGCTTCAGTGGTCCATTCTATGACAGATGATTAATATATGTATAAATTTGCAAGAATAAATAACACTTCAAACAAAGCACAATTTTTTTTCTTCTTTCCCAGAGCTCCGCTGTGCCCCAGCGCAGTTTGCGTGTCGGAGTGGTACCATCCAGTGCATCCCTTTGAATTGGCAGTGTGATGGATGGCCCACCTGCGAGGACGAGAGCGATGAAGTTGACTGTCCAGGTAAGTAAATCTAAGAAAGAGCACTCAGCCCTGTGCCAGCTTACTTTGCAGGAGTACTTTGACTCTTTCAGATTGCTTGCTTATTTTTATTTGAAATTGTCGATTGCTTGGTAGAACTGTACCCATTATTAACAAAAGTTGAGTTGGCTTCTCTTCATTTTGAGCAGCTAATGCCACAAACAGTTTTCTGCTTGTCTGAATTATTCTTCCATTCTTGCAGTTTGAGCAGGTATCCTGAAGATGAGGAGAGTTTCTGGTCTAAAAAGAGACTTTCCTGACAAGGCAAAAATCATGTTGCAATTAAACCAAAATGGCACATAAGCCTGTGGTTAAATTTGGAATTACTGACTTGGTTGTATATCACTCAGATGGTGCTGGGTGACAGTGCTGGACTTGGGTAGAGAGCTTGTTTTATTGCTCCCTGTTCTGATTATGCTTCTTGTGCTTAAGTGGGGAACTTTGTTCTGCCAGACAAGCTGGTGTATTTGCACTTCATAAGCTCCTATGACCATATGCTTTGAGGAGCCTGTCACCAGCAGTGGATCTCTGCTAAAGCTACTGGATACTGAGCTGTGCTTAAAAACAGGCAAGGAAAAGTTGTGACTAGATAATCACAATTTTGAACATTTTCAGTTGTTCTTGAAAAACGGGCCAGTGCAGCTCTTTCTGTGTATTTAAAAATGCAGTGACCTGTAATTTTTTTTCTGTTAAAAACAATGAGACAAGTATCTGAAAGCATGAATTCAACTGTGGCATAATTCAAAACTTCTTATCTTTACAGTGTGACTAAATTACATTCAAAAACTGTTTTAAGAAGCTCTTTGCCAGTGCACTACTTAATTTTCTTGGCAGAGAATCACGTGAACTCTGTGGCATTGTCGTAACAGCATTCAGTCTGTCATCATTCTGAGTTCTCAGCCGTTTTAGAGAGGTGCTACAAAATAGTAACATTGATGTTTTACAGCAACAAACATGCATGTAATCTAAAGGAATTAGAGAAGTAAATCTAACACTCAAACTTTGAAACGGTGCTTTAGTTAGCCATCTCCCCAGTGTGTGCTATGGACAAGTAATTGAAAGAATGTCAGTGCTCTTTTAAGAAAACTTTTCATTAGTTTGTGTGTGTGAATGTGCAGCAAAAGGGAAGAACAGTTGGTAGTTTCTTCTGACATTGAAAATTAAGCTGTGCTATTGATAGTCTGTTTAAGGATATTCTTTAATATGTGGATGTCCTAAAGAAAATGGCTTTTATAGCTGTGCTGTTATTCTTCCTTTTTAGCTAACTTGGGACAAATGTGAAAAAGCTATGGATCTAATAAAATTCTGGAGTATAATGGAATTCAGTGGCTAGGGGAAGGCAGAGTCATGTTAATGTTTGAATTTACACAAAAAGCTCTGAAGACTTTGCTTGTGGGAACATTTGAACTTCCACATTAGTGGAAAACTGTTTTTATCTTCTCCTGTTCCTGATGTATTAGTCAGCAACCTTAAGTTGTTGCATGGAGTATGCACCAGGATAGTGTTGACTAAGGACTGGAGTTCCAAAGGATGTTTGCTGTATGGATAGGAGGAGGATTACATGGAAGCAACATTTCTCAATACGTGGGTTCTGGTGTTGTGTTTGGGGTGTAGGTCTCACTGGACTGTCTAGCCTGACATGATGAGAAGAACTTAAAGGTTAAAGAAATGAAAGGTGGGAGAGACTTGATTCACTACCATGCAGGAAGAGAAGAATGATGTATGTAAAGAATACCAGAGGGGAAAAGGCTGGACAGCATAGAGAAGGAAAGTACTCCACTTGATGAGAGGAATAATTAGATAAGTAATTGGTGAAAAGGCTGTGCTCAGTAAAACAGCCAGAAAGCAGGTGTGGTGTTTGTGAAAGAGCTGAGATATCTGCACAGTAACGTGAGGAGTGCAGCCAGCAAACCAGAGGAGCAAGAACTGCTGGTGTAGGATGTAAAAACTATTATACCTGTAACAAAAAACTTGGTGGGATTGCATTGTGACCTGCAGTGGGTGTTGAAGGGCAGGTGTTATTCGGAGCTGTCAAGAATAAGGAGAGGTTGGTGTGCATGGGAATGCTGTGCTGGAGCATACAGAGGAGTAGCATCAATGAAAGTAAACCCAGGGCCAGAATCAGTTTGGAAGAGCACAGTGTGCTTGTGTTGAGGAAAGCAATACATACGTGACGAGTCATAGGAGAGACTGTCTTGGGACACTGATTGGGGAGCTTATGTTGCTAATAATAGTAACATAGTCATACTCAGGAGTGGCAGCTTTCTTCTTTGGCCGCTGAATTAACAAGAAATGATGCAGCTTTAAATTTAGAAAAAAACCTTTGGATTAGATGAACAGTTGTGTGATGATTCAGCTAAATGTAAATACTTTAATTAAAAAGTTCTTCCCTTCAATAAAGGCAGGCTGAACACTAAAAGAGCTAGTTAGTGAAGCCACCTGGACTTGTAAGACTTGGAGAATTACAATGTCTTTAAATTAAAAGGCATGAAAACTCTGAAACATGAAAAGAAAGCGTGCAAGAAAGGGCCCTGAATCTGGTTGGGAAGCTTGTTAATCTTCAGCCTTGGAGCCACTAATGGCACACTCCAACACGAGAAACTAGGAAGAGATCAATGGCAGTGAATTAGTATTTTGTGGTGGTGTTAAAAGTGTGTTTCAGTGACTACTTAGTCACGTTGGTGTTTTGAAAGGTTTATTACTAAGCAATTGTAAGTTGTTTGCCACTGTTGGTTCACCTTTTTTAGGCCTAATTTCATTTGTGTTAGTAACAAAGGTCCTATTAAAAGAAGAGAACCTGTAATTAATAAATTAGTTTGGTAATCGTGTATTGGCTGAAGTACAAGAAACATTCCAAACTAAGACTTTTTGTTTGAATTTCTTCTGGCATTTTTTTCAGAACACAATTAAGTAAGACATTTAATTCATTGACAATCTGATTAAGTGTATGAGATGCCTATTTCTAGCTGTATTTCTCTGAAGATTGTCATTTTAGCTGTTTTTATTCTTACTGTCTCTTATCACAATCACCATTTTCCTTAGAACATGGAATTCCTTTCAGTCGCAAATTTGCCATGTGCAAAGTACTGTTCCCCCTGCCCTTCCCACTAGGCACCCATTACCCTCAATTCATCTCTGACAGACTAAAACCAGTGTCTGCTTGCTCTTGTGAGCATGCTGAAAATTGCTGGGAGAGTTTATTATGTAGCATGTGCCTGTGACTCGCTTCTACTTAAGCAGTGGAGCTTCATGAAATTCGTGGACTGTTCCATGTCAACAGTACTTGATCCTAAAAATAGTTTATCCCAAAGTGGTATATTCTATAAAATGGTAGAACAGGCATTAATATTTTAAACAAGGACTTCTGCAAATGGGAATTTATTATTTCTAATCACTTTCTCTTATATTTCTACATAAGCAATCAAAGTAGAAACATAACTTCTTCACCTTTATAAAAGTTCTGTATTTAAACCCATAAGAGGGAAGGGATCTGCAGGTTACCTTTTACTGCTTATTCGATTTCCAGCTTTGCTTCTACCAGAATATCAGATCAACTTCTGCAGATATCCTACTTTCTTTGCAGGCCTTCTGGTCTAACTCGTTTTCAGGAGGCTGAAAGCAGGGTTTAGTATAGCTCTGGCTGTGTTTTCCTCCCAAACTGCAGGTTTGATGGTTTTTTGTCTTGCCTGTGAATGAGAATGGATATCTTAAACTCGAGTGCCCTTCATAAATCCTATCCATATCAGTTTTAATCTTTCCCTTCTGATGAAGCAGCAGCTGCAGCAGCCTGTTTTGAAGTGATCAAAACCAGCTTTGTGTTTTGTTTCACCAAGGATATTTTGTATGGTTGAAGTGACTCTTGACATTTGTGCACTTTTTAGTGCATCTCCTTTTTGAAAGCTAGGTATTAATGATAAAAACCTCTGAGCATTTCCACACCTTTCCTGAGCCCTTGCTGAACTCCTATATTTTTTACCCTACCTGGTGGTGTTTAAATTATAAGCTGTTTTCTGTCAGTCCGTTACCTCGAATAGCACTCAGCAGGATGCTGTTCTTGGTCGGCATTGATGTCCTAGCACAATACAGCTGATAACACACAGCATGGAGCTGCTTGATCTGAGAAGAATCACTCCTCTCTGGGAGCTTCTGAACTGTATTTCCAAATACTGAAGCACAAAGCTGGACTTAATCTTGAAGTTCTCTCACCTCTCAAATTACCAGGTGGAATTAGAAGCTTTCTAAGCTTTTAGTAGGTAATATGCTGGACAGAAAATTTGAAGCTTAGGCGACAAGGCAGCTTTTATGTAAATTTTGAGAATCTCTGTGTTTAAACAGGAGCAACTCAAATCTTGGAATTAATAAGATATGGCAAGACCTGGTTGCTTCACAAGCAGTTTAATTTTGACATCATTTAACGTAGTACATCCATCCTTATGAAGGATTTTGCTTGAGTGACTTGACATCTGTGACACAGAGGTTTTCCAAAAGGTAGAAGGAGCCATCAGCATGGCAAACTTCCATTCTGAATTGGCAGCTTCAAGTTCTAAACAAGTGAAAATAACCACAGAATCACCACTTTGGACAACTTTCTTGATATACAGCCCTATACTTAGACTATAATTGTGCTGGAGTGAATTAGATAGCAACTGTAAATTGGAAGGAGCTGGGTGAATACTAATCATGACTTGATCCATTGGGAAACAGATTGCAGGATGCTTGTGTTCACCACACTAATATTCAAAGGGTGAAAAAAGTAGTGTCCCATGAGTTTTTCCTTGAACCCATTTTTTCATTTTCTGCACCAACTAGCCAGCAAGTGACATTTCTGGAGTAATTTTATAAAGTCAAAGGAAACAGATCTGTATCTGTGTTGGCTAGTAAAAATACCACTGTTGCTGTTATTGCCTGTGGTTGTAGTATTTAGAAGAATAAAGATCTTGGAAAATAACTGATCTTCCAAAATTTGATAGCTTTCAGAATATGAAGTGTGCATGTAAGCACTGAAAATGATGGCCTTTTCTTTGTGAAACACTCAAACGTGCTTAGGTCCTGATCTTCTGACTGAAGTTGTTATCTTAAAAGAGTCCATGGCACTCTTAATTTATTTTTAAAGATGCAATTATGTGTAAAAACGAAGTAGGAACAGCAAAGTACATGGAAAATTCTTCCTCAGAGTATTGTTAAAGTAAAATAGAAAACCAGTCCAATTACACCTTTGCCACCAGAATCTGCAACAGCTTTTCATGGCAGTCAAGTCACGTAGAGACTTGTTAGCATCTCTTTATTGCCCTGGAAAAAGTTGTCATCGTTGCTTTTCTTGGGAGACAGATATTCAGGTCAAATAGAAAGAATTTAATATTTGAAGAGCACCAGTTTATTAAGCAGCTGACAGTGTTGGGCTTGAAGAAGTGACTTGTGGTGGCTGCTTTGTGCCACTTCAGTCCTGGTTTCGGCAGTGAATCTGCTGACAAGGGCAGATGCTGAGGGAGGAGTGGGTTCTGCTTCCTGGGTGCGGACTGATGGAACTCTCGTCGTGAGGGTTCTGTGCAGCTATTTTTCAAAGCATCTAGCATAAATTCTGTTAATTTAGGATGTTAGCCTGTGTAACCCTTCCTTAACCTTGCATGTTAAAACCTGTGAACTTTTGTTTTATTCCTGGGGGAGATAAATTGTTAAGTCCTCGTGGGCGTTCTGTTTAGCTGCGGAGGGTCAGCCATATGGTACTGCATCTGCTCTCACTTCTGAAAGGGAGCTGATTCCTCATGTGTTTGGTTCTGACTGGTTCTTTCGGTTTAGCTGTTACCATTTAATGCCATGGGAAAATAGAGCTACCCATGCTGAGCTCAGTAGAATTTGATAAAGCATTCCACATTAGTTAGTGTTATTTTTAAAGTCTTGCTATAATTAAAGATTTGCTTTTTTAGTGTCTCAGTATTGCTCTGAAAATCATAGTGTAAATAGTGCTACTGAGCCATTAGGATTAAAAACAGATTCTAAAACTAAAAATAGATTAGCCTTTAACGCAATAAAAAATCAGTAATCTTCACTGTCAAATTATTTTACCATTTTGTGTCCTGTGAAATGTACGCTGACTGAATTTCTTGGCATTGACTTCTTGCCTGTGATAGATAGCAAAATCTAATATTGAACACTAGAATTACTGCTTTATTCCTGTAAGGCCATGTGAGTGTATTATGCACAGCCATTCCTTAATGGGTGATCTCTGTAGACATGTAATTCCTAGGATAACGTGATAATTAAATAGCCCTTGCTTATCCCATTAACCCAGGGCAAACTCAGTATGCTAGAGCCAGATGAATGCAAAGCGACTTTGCTGTTCCTGGGCTCCAGCTAGGGATTTTTTTTGCTCATCAGTGCCTACATTTGTTCCAAGGAGTGCACTGTTTGATGTTGGGTCTTGTGGAGGTCTTTCCCCTAGGTAATGCACTGAACAGCCTCCAACTCAGGATTTAAATTACCATGAAATTGCTGTGGACCTCTTGCTTTCTAAAGACAGTCTAAAAAGAGAAGGTTTTATTGATGTGATTTCATGTGTATTTCAAACAGATGTAGTTAAACCTGTTGAAGAAGACTGTGTAGCTTCTCTTTATTTGGGATCGTGACTAGTTTATTTGGTTTAGCGAGGCTAAATGGAGCTAATCAGCTTTAAAGGAAAATAAGCAGATTTTTTTATATAGAAATGAATGTCTACATAGCTCTGTGCTGGTGAAACTCTATTACCTTTGATAACATTTAGTAGTATTAAGTAACATACAAGCAGGTATTTATAATGCTTTTATTCTTGGGGTTTTAATTTTTCCCTTTTTAAGGGTAATTGCTTGTTAACACATGACTCTTTCTCAGTGCCCATCTCCATCTTTCTCTAAGGTTTCTCCCCACCACCATTCCAGCCTTCCTGCTTAGGAACCTGCTAGTTTTGCTGGCTATGGCCCACCCTGTAGTGCCTCCACCTGAACTGAGTGTTCCTTATTTACTCCTGGTGGGCACATGGAGCCCTCCAGTCTCTCTTTTCTTGAAAAACATCTTACACCGTGTTCTTCCTAAGTTACTGAATCCAGTTGTCATGTACACTTGTTAAACCTGACTCTGAGATGAGGGGGTGTGTGGGTTTCTTTCAGAAGTCATGAACTAATATTTCCTTCAGAAGCTTGAGAGTGAATAAAAAAGCCTCATTCTTCTGGCTGAAGATGGGTCTCCTCTCCTGGTTTTAATTACATCTTACATCTCAGAGAATGTGTTGGAAAATGTATTGGAGGAGTTGCCTTATGTCCTTGAACACACAGCTGAGGAACAAAGCAGTTGGAGAGTGGGTAGTTCTGTAAACAGGAACAGATACCATGTGCCGAGGATGATGCATTTGCTGCAGCAATTGAAATGATGAACAGCAAGCCCTGTGTACAATTGCAGGCTGGTGAGGATCTGCCAAAATCTTTAGTTTACTCTGCACGACTCAGGTAATGGCTTGTTGGTTCTTTTCAGCTGAAGGTATTTCAGTTACCTGCTGAGTAAAATAGCCAAGCTGTTGTTGCAGGGACCTGCCATCTTTGTTTACCTGAGTCATGTATCACCTATGTCTTGAATTAAAACCCAGGGAAAGTTTAGTAAGATGAAATCTGCCTTTGCTTGCATCTTTCACCAGTACTAACTGTTCTTTCTGGTCCTCATGCTTGACAGGGAAGGAGAATGTGGACTCGAGGCACAATCGAGGGCGAGGAGAGACCACCCGCTTCCACACCGTCAACGTGGCACAGCCTGTCCGATTCAGTAGTAAGTTGCAGACTGGGAAATCTGGGCCATCTTTCTGCTAATTAATTTAGAAATTTAGGCTATTTTAAAATGAAAAAGTAATAGTCTTTTCTCTTGCATAGCTTTTTTGACCAAACTTTGACATGTAATGCTATTTCAGGTGATTGTGCATTTCTTTTATATGTGTTCTGCTATGTTGCATGGTTTATGTAGCAGACCAGTACATGCAAAGAATGCTACTTCCTTATTAATCCTGGTTTTATGAAACCAGAGTTGCAATTTTCTATTATAACTGAATAAAGAGGCTTGAGAACAGAACTGTGAATTGAAATGAACAGAAAACAGTTTCTGAATTTTAAGTTTCTTGGGTAATGCAAAATTAATAGTGTAGATGCAGGTGCTAAAATCATATTTCATGTCTGTTGTAAATGTCATCCTCCTCTCCTGTGATTCTCTCTATTTGTCACCCATCACCTCCAAGAATGTCAGTCAAAAACCTGTGGGCCTGTTTCATCCAGAAATTCCTCAAGGCTTTTGTTTCAGATTCCCTCAGTTGAGTTAATTGAGAGAAAGCAGAGACAGCAGTTCACACCATCTCCTTACTTCCTAAAGATCTGCCTTACAGTGATTTTTTTTTTTCCCCAAAACAACCAAGAATTTCCCCAGAACTCCTATTGTCTTTAATGACTGACTCTGGGAGCAGGATTATGTGAATACTATTGAGACTGTAAGAGTAGGTTGAAAACTCCACAGCAAGTTGGATGTATTGCTAACCACCTAACAGAAAGACACAGTCATTAAACTTGCCACCTCTGGGGTTTTTGTGCTGCTTGTTTTTACTTGGTTTGATCAAATTTATTGGGTTTGTAAAGATGTGCAGGGAAATATCTTCCACAGTAGATGGTCAGTCTTAATTAAAGATTTTAAAGGCTATGACAATGTGATGGAACTTTACTAGGAGCTTCATCTTTTTAAAAACATGTAAAAAAAAAATCAACATTTATTAGAAGCTGTAGTAAAGTCTTCAGGGATCTCTAATGTGTGCACCTTCTCCTGCGGAGGTGAAGTGTACACACTGTTGTGTGTACGCATCCCAGTGGTTATTGATTAAGATGCATTACCTTAAAGATCCTAATTTGGGGGGAATGGTTTCCCTTCTATTCTTCATGTTTCCTAGGAAAGTGCCCAACAGGATGGCACCACTATGAGGGCACAGCCAGCTGTTACAGAGTGTATTTAAATGGGGAGAACTACTGGGACGCTGTGCAGACATGTCAGCGGGTGAACGGATCCCTCGCCACCTTCACTGCAGACCAGGAGCTGAGGTTCATCCTGGCACAGGAGTGGGACTTGGAAGAAAAAACATTTGTAGGGAAGGACCAGCGTAGGTGAGTAGCAAGGAAAGGAGAAAGATCTCAGGTTACAGAGAATGGTCTCTGTGTGGTTTCTGGTGGTTCAGTTTGTGTGGAAAATCTGATGATAAAATTGACATCAGGTGAATAACCCAGTATGAACGTGCTGGTTGGCTGCTTGGCAGTGGCCCATCTGCAGTTTATGTTTTAATTAATAGTAACAGATAAGTCAATTCAGCAGAGTCTTTTTATCAGCTGAGTCTTTTTATCTTCAGGTTGTCTTAGCAATGTACAGGTATTCTTGGACTGCATCAGGGAAGGTGGATTTAACAATGACTTTGCTGCTGCACTGCCTTGTATAGAAACAATGATTTAAATTTTTCAACAAGATTTTGATTTCTATGCAGTACCTGTAGCGCTAACAAAGACAGCAACTTTGAGGTAGGAATGAAGTAAAAAGGCATTTTGAGTTGCAACAACTACGTTTGGGTGGCTTTAGATATTTCATGCTGTTAGTTCACAACAAGCAGTTCCTTCTTTTTCTGCCTGTGGGTTCTTTGTCAGACTCATGGGCTGCCATGACAGATCACCAGGAGTGGCTCAGTAATGGTGTATTTCTGTCTCTGGAGAGTTAAATGGTTTGATCCAGAACAGTCTGACCTAAGTTTATGTTTAGAAATACTTGACTTCTGGATGCTGCTGTGTGATTTTTGGCTTTGAGAAACTGAAATGCTGCCATGACAACAGAATAAGGTGCTGCATATGACTAGAAATAAAAGACACAGTCAGTTATAATTTGTAAACAGAAAACTACCAAATATTTTATCAAGTATTTTCCTCTATTCCTCAACTGTAGTCTCTCTACACTGCCAATGTATGGGCCAGAAAAATAAGGAAAAAAGGCATCTGAACATTTTGAAAATTATCTTTTACATATGAAGACGTTGGGAGGTTCTGTGTAATTTAATTTGTTACTATGTTTTTGGCCTGTATCTGCAGAACACACCTTAATTACTTTCGCAGGTTCTGGGTGGGATATCAGTATGTGATCACCAATCGAAATCACTCTCTGGAAGGTCACTGGGAAGTAGCTTATAAAGGTAGGTCTCTCAAATTACTGCTTAGTTCAGTGCCCATGGAAACTATATTACAGCATGAATATGATTTGCAAGAGCAACATGACTTCTTTCACTGATGGTGTCAAAGGGTGAACTGCTTCGCTTTGCAGTGTAGAAGTGGAAGAGTTTCATACTCAATACTCGTCTGATTTTGAAGTTTGAGAAGTTTTATGGGTTTTCACGCTGCTTTGGAAAGAACGTGTTTCAGTTTATTTGGGCTTTCCCCTTGATTAAGATAGAGAAAGGAAACTACCTTGTAGTTTCTCGTTCCTTGTGGTGAATGTTTAGGTGAACTGCTGATTCCTGGTTCTAGTTTTTGCAGACTAGTGTAGCATGTTTGGAGGTTTCAGCTTTTCAGAAATTGGTAACATTTTGTATACCAAAACAGCACACTTGAATTTTGCAGAATTTACCCTTTTTTTTTTTAAAGTATTCCAAGTAGTTTACTTAAGCCATGTCAGAATTTGCATAATCCCAGAAATATATCCCATTTTATATGAAAAACTGAACATTAATTTGATGGGTGTCACTGGCTAAACCCTTTCAATTGCAAAACAAGCAGCTCCCTCTGCTCAAAATGCAAAGTTATGTTTTTACACCTTTTATTTTTAACTAATTCAATTGATAGATTAGTTAAAGTCATAATATGAACTCTTTTGTGTACAGTTGCCTGTCTGATTTTTCCTACCTGGTATAGGTAATGGAAAATTTAAAACAAAGGTGGTTTTTTTTAAGCATCAGCGCTGTGAATTCCAGTGTAGCATTTGAAAAGTAATCTGAATAGGTTTTTTTTCTCATACATAGTTTTCGGTATCCATGGAAAATCTGGAAGGAAAACTTTCCTTTAGGTACAGACACATAATTATGGTCAGAACTTTCAAACAGCTGGGTCTTGAAAAATACTTCCTTTGACATATGAATACAAAGATTCTCCTTAAAAGGACCTCTTTCTTTGCTCTTTGGAAAGCTGACTGCACTGCCATCTGCTGACAGAGTGGTCACAACAGGGAGGCATAAATTACAGAAAAATCATAACTGTATCATTAGTTTTATTTAATTTGGAGCATTGTATGAGTTTAAACCTTCTCAATACCATACAATCTTCTGTATTCAAGCTTTATATTTAATAAGGAGATGCTTCTGTGAAATAAAGTACATAGTAACATTAAGGGGTTTGTGAAAAACTTTTCTTAGCCTTCTAATTGAGGCAGACTCTGAAGCCCTAATACCTGTTTGAAAAGTGATTTAGGGCTCTATAGTTTGAAAATTTTAATTTATTGTTGGGACATGTGGAATATAAGTCTTCCAAAAAATACCCTCAACACCTTTTGTACTGTTTGGAGCCCATCAGGATACTGTTTCATGAGTTGGAAGGACCAAACTGTGGATGCCCCAGTGCATCCCTGCAAACATGGGAATGGCTCTGCGGGGTCTGCATGGTTTGATGCACGTCTTTGGAAGCACTGGTGGGTGCATGGAGTGCCAGGCACAAGATTGCTATGTGGGTTCTTGCTCCACTGGTAGCAAGCGTGACCAACCTCAGTGTGGTTTGAGGAGGTTTGAGCCATTGTCAGGCAAACCCCGTGGGACTCTGTGAAGCAGCACTTGTGGGGATGTTGGAGTATCACTTCTCCTGGTTCAGAGTGACAGAATTACCCAGTACTTTGGAAACAGCAGCCTCTTTTCTGTGTGAGTCACCCCTTCCCTCCCAGCTGTTTGCCTTCCCCCAGAGCAGGGTTGCTAATGGAAGCTGAAGCTGGAGGGCTCTTTGTATTGGAGTTGGTGTGCATGAAATGAGTGATGTTACAGAGTCTTTCTAAAGCTTTGCATACCCACAGGCTGCTTATGCCAGTGTGTCTTGTTCCAGGCTCTTCAGAAGTGTTTTTACCCCCTGACCCTACCATTGGTACGGATATGTCTGAAAAGGAGAACGTTCTTTGTGCCCAGCTCCAGTGTATCCATCTTCCTACCCTCCGGCACCGTGGTTTCCACGGCTGGTATGCTGAAAACTGCTATGAGAAATCTTCATTCCTCTGCAAAAGGAGTAAGTTGAGTTCAGTTCAGTGTTAACTGTGTTGTGTGTGTTTAAATATGCATATATTAAATATCTGGAAATTGTTTCATTGCCCTTTCTAATTTTTGCCCAGTGAATTAAAAAGAAATGGTGGAGTTATATTTCTGTTTGATTTTAATAAATAAGAGCATCATAATGTGTGGCTGTCACAGTACAGAGTTTCACTAAAAAATCATTAGGGAGCAGTATCAGCTCCAAAATAAAATTGAGGGGAAAAAGTTGTTTTGTTTTTTGTTTTGTTTTGGGGTTTGTTTTTTTTTTTAATTTACCTTACTAGTAAACATTGCTCATTAAGTTATTAATTTCACAGTAAAATGAGGAGACACTTCCTTCTTGTTTATTTTGAGTATAGTAAATTCTACTAAATTCTTTCCAGCCAATTATTAGAACTAGAAGGGAAAGACAAGTGGAGCTCACTGACTTAAAAGTGGGGAAAAAGTCATCAAAACGTTCTGTACTCCAAAAGCCTTGATACCAACAGAGGTATTTGCAGGTAATTTTAAACATTACCTGATCTAGATGATGCTTCTTTGCAAGGAGAAAAGTTGTTTAATTTGTCCTAAAGGATGCAACTGACTGCCAGGGAAGTTGTGCAGCCTCTCTCCTCAGAGGTTTTTATGACCAGATTAGATAAAACCCTGAGCAACCCGTTAGGACCTCATGGCTGACCCTGCTTTGATCAGAGATTGAGCTGGAGACCTCCTCAAGTCTCTTCCAGTCTTATCTTCCGTGTGGACCCTGCCAGCTGAGCCGTGCATAGGGTGGAGGGGACAGGCCGTGCTCCCTGAGCAGTTCTTCCAGCTGCCAGGTCCCAGCACTGTTTTCTCTCTCTGGTTTTGGCACCTGCCTTTGGATCAGTGGGCAAAAGGCAGCTAAGCTTCCCCTGCTGGGCAGGGATCAGGCTACTGCTAGGACAGTGGAAGTACTATTGCCTGGCTTCCTTTTGAAGTCCTGGCCTGTTAAAAATGTCTTTCAGGTTTGGTCTAGAAAAGATCCAACTTTTCCTACTACCAGAAAAGAGACAGGGAGCTGCAGCAGGCTTTGGCAGTAAAGATTATGCTTCTCAGGCCACTTGCTTTCCTCTGTCTTGGAGAGGATGCTTGAAAGTGTGTCAGTTGCATTAAATACCTAAAACTGACCTTGTCAGTTTTGAGCTGAAAATCATCCCTGTGTCCCTGGAAAACATCCATTATCTTCCTCACTCCCTGGAGATCCTTTTTCAAAGTTCTTTAATGTGAAGGCCTGGATTTTAACTGGTGGTCTGCTTTTGTTAACAAATCACTTAATGCAACAAATTAAGCTGGATTCCATGGATATTGATGTGCCTTTCTGTTCTAGGCCAGACTTGTGTTGATATCAAAGACAACATTGTCGATGAAGGCTACTATTTCACTCCCAAAGGGAATGATCCCTGTTTGAGCTGCACGTGTCACAACGGTGAACCTGAGATGTGTGTGGCTGCTCTGTGTGAGCGGCCCCAGGGGTGTCAGCAGTATCGCAAGGACCCTAAGGAGTGCTGCAAATTTACCTGTTTAGACCCAGGTAAGGCTCTACTGCTACAGTTTTGTCAGTAAAAATCAATTGAGTGCCCAGCTTGGGTATCTTTGGGTATAGCTTCGTTGGAAACAACACATCCTTGCAGTGCCTCTGCATTGCTGGGTACAACCACCCTGTGGGGAACAGGTCTCAAATCATGGGAAAGGAAACACTGCAGACTGTGGCTGGTAAAAATGAGTTATCCCTGGTGCTACTTAGAAAGGAGAAGCAGTAGTTTATTTTCAGTATGGAGAGGGACAATACTGGGGGTTTTTAGTAGAGCATCTGGTACATTTCCTTTGTCATGTTTAGTTGTCATGAAAACAAAACACTTTTCTCTTGAGCACTAATTAAGCATCTTTTTCTGATCATGAGCATATTTATGTGTGTGGAAGTTTGCATTCAGGGATCATGTGGGAAGCAAAGTTTTTAAATTATATAGAATTTCAATGATAATCAGGACCTACAACCTTGGTTATTGGATTTGGCATATCAGTGCAGGTTTCAGTTTTGGATCAATAAAGTCTATTAATAAAGTTGACTTTGAACACTTTGTACTGTTGGGGGGCATATTTTTGGGGGGATTATTTTTCTGTACAGTCTTGTGAAAAGAAATGTAGCTTACTTGGAGTTTACTGTGAGGATGGTCAGACACTGGAACAGATTGTTTGTGGAATCTCCTTCTGTGGGGATATGCAGTGGCTGATTGGACTCTCCTGCACAACCTGCTCTAGCTGATGCTGCCTGAACAGGGGTTGGACTAGGTGATCTCAGGATGTTCCGTTTAACCTCAACCATTCTCTGTGATACTGGGGTTTTTTGGTATTTTAAAAGAACCTGATCTTATCTGAGTGCATTAAGAAACTATTGTTCTGAACTCCTGCAGATAGAAGGTCAGCTCTTCCTATCAGAGTCTTGTATTTCAATCTGTTACAAATAAAGGGGTGCTTACTGACTTCCAAATTTGCAGTCTTATTGGTCTTAACTAGAGAAGTTAATCATTAAAGGCCACTGGCTCTCCTTGTGTCACATTTATTCTGAGGGTTAAGCTTAACAGATGTCCGCAGCTAGGGTGGCATGTCTGTTGGCGAAAGAGTGGGGGGAAAAAGCAGGAGTCTTCCTCCCACTCTTATCAGCTGAGTTACGACTTAGGCTTCACTTTTTTTATCTTCAGGAACAGTGTCAGCAAAGCATCATCCAGCAGACAGGATAAGATGACCTGGGATAACCTCGTGTCGTGTTCTTTAATCCTTGCTTATTGCTGTGGTCTTAACTATTTCATGAATACTGGTTTGAAGAGTGTATTTTACCACATCCTTTCTCATCCTTAAGCTCTTCTTCTGTACTGATGCTAAATGAGACTGTTTCATTATATTCTTGCTTGAAGTGTTCTGGTGGTTTTTTTAGTAACTTAGTTTTTGAGAGAGGAATTATCAAGCAGTCATCCAACTTCTTTCATCACGAAGTTACTTCAGCTAGTGATAAACACTGAAAATTTTAAATTAAACATTTCGGTTTTCCTTCTGGGTGGTAATAAATGACTATTCCAGATGACAAAAATTAATGAATTACTTTCTTTAATCAGCATGTATTTATCTTTGGCCAATTCTTTCATATATCTTCCCTAAACTCTGTTGCAAAGGAAAGAAAGCAGTTTACTAATCAACAGTAAATAAATTAATCACCCAAGGAGAGACCTGGGGGAGATAAATTCTGCTATTGGGTTGGCAGGTAATCAGCTCTTGCAGCGTGAGTGGGTGAGCAATGATTAGAAGTGGTAACAAATATTACTCAAGGACTTGGTAGTAGGGGAGTTTTTCAGTGGTAGGAGTAAGCTGAGCAATGACAGCTATACTCCCTTAAAAGATGCTTCTCCTCATTAAGTGAAAGATAAATAGCAGAGGAATATTTTGAAACCAAGGTAGTCTGTCTATTGCTGCTCCATGGTTGTGGTAGAAAATAATTTTTCTGTTGTGGCTCTTGTTTAGATAGACCTGCAACTGTGAAAAATACTTGGAAAGAACTGATGTGCAAAAGCTTTCCTAGTGACTAAACTGGTGCATTAACAGGACACTACTATACTGACTGTAAAAACAAGTTTTCTGAAATAATTTGTTCTGGTTTTTTGTGGGCTTCAGGTGTCTTTAGTGGTCTCAAACCTACCCTGTCGTCCATGCCCACTTCCTGCCACTCATTCTTGCACCTGCACTGTACTGTGATGTGGTTCTTTCTCACAGAAGAGTGCTGCACTATCTCCACCTGGCCCCCCTTCTCCAGACAAATCTTGTTCTTTCTCATGGCATGTTAATGCCAATAGTCCTTGGTTATTACCAACAATTCTTGTCTGTTATTACTAACAGTCCTTGGTTGGCTCCACAGCCACCTGGTTATCAGTGGTTGAGACATACACATGTGCCCTGTATCTGGGAATTGAGAGATCAAAAGGATCTCACTGTGGATTGCTGTTTATAGGGTCACAAGAGAATGGGCTCTAGTTATAGTAATTTTCCATCCTGGGTACAGTTTGAGTCAGTAACTTTCTTTGAAGGTTCAATAACAAAAATACCACTCCACTTGTGTTGTTATTCAGGCAAGAAAAATAAGTTTCCAAGGCTGTTCATTAAAAAACAGGTGTTCATTAGACACCTGTTAGTTCCTGGGAACAGACAGTGTTTCTGATAAGCTCAAGAGGTCTTAGTCCAAGTGCAGTTTGTCAAGGCTGAGGTCTAATGAGCATTTCTCAGATTGTAGTGCAGCCTGCAGAGGGGGAATGCACCACCCAAATCCATGCCACGACTAAAGTCAGCTTCTCTGGGCCTCTACACTGCTGTGTGTATTTTACTGAAGTCGCTTTAGTGTTACTGACAGCCTTGAATAATCTACCGGTGTCATGGAGTCGGCATTGCCCTAAGATGGAGGAGGAGCAGGGGCAGGTCTGTGGTGTTCAGGAGGGTGTGCTGGTTGGGAGGTGTGTGACTGCATCAGTTGAAGTTGAACTATCTGTCAGCGATAGTTGCTAAAAGGTTTGACAGCAGCCAGGCTTTCGTGCGCACGGCCGGATCTGAGAGGGTGTAATGTTGGAGCTTTGTGCGTAGTGCACTATTAAATGAATTTCTTGTTGCCAAGAAAGCGTTACATAATAAATGCCAGCCTGTTAGCCATGTACCGGAACGATATAAATTAGGTGGATTTTCTGTTACTAGCATGTGTAGCAAACTAGGACTTAAAATTTTTGTGAGGCTTTTAGCCTTCTCTTATAAGGAATCTTCAAAAAAACTTCAGTTGCTGTTAGTGAAAGGAAAAGTATGGAGGGAGCTCTTGCAACTGGAGTAGGTGTGGGAAGGGAGAGGTGGCCAGGATCTGGCTGATTCCTCTGGGAAGTGGTCCTGCAGTGACTGGGAAGAGGGGCCATACCTGCTAGTGCGTGTGTCCTGCAGCAGCAGGTGACCAGGTTGTGAGACCACCCCATGTGTTTCTTGCCCACCCCTAACCTGGGTGTGTTTCTCATTCAGAACTCTTTAATGGGAAGTTGGTGCAAAGAACAGAGTACATCATCTTTAGGTCATTTTTCTCTGTGTGGAGTACCTGTGTGTGCGTGTGCTACTTAGGCATAACCGAGTGTGATTAGTTGAATTGTGAAAAATTAATACCTCTTGTGCCTGGTCCTGGGAGTACAGTGGTGATTTGCTCACAACAGCCTTCTCAGTGTGAATCTGGTTAGCGATGGGATAGAGCTCTCCAAGTTCTCCTGGGTCTGTTTCTTGTTCTGCCACTTGCTTTTGGTATGACTTTAGGAAAAGGTTTAATTCCCATTCACCTTAATCTCTTCAGTTCCTGAGTAATGATTACTATGTTCCTATAACTTAGTGGTGCTAACCAATGTACTGGTGACATGTGGAATTTAGATAACCACATCTGGGTGACAATGACAATGTTAAGAGATTTTTTTAGTGGAAATGGAAGGGTTAAGATGTCGACAAGCTACATAGTCTATAGATATGCCAGTTCTCAAGCCTTTTCCTCTTCAGTATAACATCATCAGCCATGCCAGGGAAGCAAGTGGATGTACAAAATGCCATTAATGTTCCTTTTTTCCAGTTTTCAGAGGCCCAAATCCTTCAACGTTTTGCCCCTTTCCTTGAGGAAGATATTCTTAGAAACTTTCAGATCTTCTTGCAGTAAAAAGATAAATCACCTGATGATTCATGATTTTCTTATATATTTGAAATATGGAGAAGTGTTAAACCAGGCTAATGAATCTCCACTCTGTGTTTATCTCTCCGTTACTGACAGAAGAACATCAAGAAAAATGAATCTTGAACAAAAATAACAGGCTGTTTCTATATGTTTTATGTAACAGATGGCAACAGCCTGTTTGACTCAATGGCCGGTGGAATGCGTCTGATCGTGAGCTGCATCTCCTCCTTCCTCATCCTCTCTCTGCTGCTCTTCATGGTCCACCGGCTGCGCCAGAGGCGGAGAGAGCGCATAGAGTCTTTGATAGGAGCAAACTGTGAGTATCAACTCTCACCTTGTGCTTATTATTGACACATTGATGTATGTAAAGGTGAGAAATGTCATCGTCTTGCTTGACTGTGTCTGTCTGGGTCTTGATGGGTTATTCACACTTGAACTTTTTAGTGGATAATGGAAAAATATTTTTGTTTGTATGTAGTCCAAATTTGAAGCATTTTCTGTGAGAACAATGTCCGTAGTTTAGAGAGGTTAGAGTCAAATTTAGATGTGATGCAGGGCAAACAGACTGGGAGCAGGTGGACCTGGGTTGTGTAACTGCAGCAAGCTGACTTGCATGGGTTACGTAGACTTGTCTAGGTCTTCAGGAGACATGAGTTCCTGGGGTGTGAAAAGTTGAGATCTGACTTAAACTGAAGAAGACACCACGGGATAAATTCACTTACTCCTTTTCCTTCTCTTGAAACAGTGCACCATTTCAACTTGGGCCGCAGGATGCCTGGTTTTGATTATGGTCCTGATGGTTTTGGAACTGGCCTTACTCCACTGCATCTTTCAGACGATGGGGAAGGTGGAGCATTTCATTTCCATGATCCACCTCCACCGTATACTGCTTACAAGTACCCAGATATTCAACATCCCGATGACCCACCTCCTCCTTATGAGGCTTCTGTCAATCCAGACAGCATCCTTTGTTCCACTCCAGGTATGCAGGCAATAATTTCTCTTTTCTCCCACTTTTTCACTTTGGCTAGAGGATAGATTTTTTTTTAAGCTATAATCATGTGTTTAGCAGTTGTGATAAGACATTTTACAAAAAATCTCCTATTTCTGTGATGGAGAAGTCTTTTGTTAAAATGTATCATTGAGCTTGGTTTTTCTCAAAGGTTCTTTGAATCACCTAAATTAGAAGTGGAATCCAATCTGTAAGCAGTTTACCTCTTAAACCTTACCTATTTTTGAGCCTTACCTTGGATGGATTAGCTCATTACCTTTTTTCTACCATGTCGATACCATTTTTGGCCTTTTGAAGATAGGTTGATAGAGTTTGGTATTAAGAAGTAGAACAAGTGTCAAGTACAAGAGATTTTGGATAAAATGTATCCAGCCTCTTCTCTCCTCCTTGCTTCCCCCACCCACACCCCCCAAAAATTGACCAAAAATACCACTTTCTAATGATTCACCCAGTGCTCTTCAGTTTTGCAGCTGTGATATTCACATACTGTAGAAATCATTCCAATCTGGGATTTTATAGCAGCATATTTCACGAGATAAGTGAGCCTGATTAGTGCGAGCATCTTATTTATATGTCAAAGTTTTATTTTTGTTACACAATTTTCCTCTTTTGCAGTCTTATCTTGTTGTGCATTACCGCAAAACCAGGAACAACTCAGAGCTTCCAGAAATACAGATTGTAAACCTGTTTGGGAACGTGAACTTCACATTCTGATTCTGCTTGTTTTCTGTCCTTTGCAGATGGAGTTCTTTCTCAGACTGTGCAAAGCAGTCCTCCATCACTAGGAAACTGTGATGTATCCCCACAGCTTACAGAGGGATCGCTTCCTCCCTCAGTTGGTCCTTCTCCAGTGGAGCTGGAGGACTCTGCTGACAGCAGCACCTTGCTTGTCCCTCCTGACACACCCATAAATGAAAACACCCCAGCAGAAACTTTGACAGGCAGCCGTCACAGCCACTGTTCCCTCAACACCATTGTATAGAGGAGTGAAACGCCCAGCACCGGTCAAAGAGTTTTAGCAACTGTTTGCACAGACAAACACTAATCCGTGGCTTGAACTTCAGAAGGAATCTCCACTTTGTTTTTCAAACACTGCTTTTATGTTCTAGATTAGGATCATGCCTCTCGTTTTTTGGCTGTCGTTATTCATTCACTAATCAATTTGTCCTGTAAATATGGATTGTATAACTGCTCCTTTTTTCCATTGGCTATGGAAAGGAGAGCAGAGAATTCCTTTGACTTCTAAGGAGGTGAAAAGTATGGGTAGTTTGGGTTGGTTTTTTTTTTTCTTAACCTGAGAGGAATCAAAATCTACAGAAAAAAGCTGCTTGGATTTGGCTGGATACCACTGGAGCCAGGAAACCGACAACGGAAAAGGAGGGTAGGGGCAATCACTGTTCAAGCAGAGAAGATGGAGCTGCAGGGGAGGGGCTGGGGGCCTGTGTTACGGAGTGGGACACATGCCACCAAGAGTTACACTGTGTAAAACACTTGGGGGTTTGATCTGCCTTGATGAGAACACCAGAGGACCTGGAGGAGGAATGGTCTACGCAATATGCGACAAGTGGGTACTTAGAAAACTGGGATTTGCAATTACAATTATTTGTTGTTGGTAGCTGCAAAATCTCCTGTTGTTGGATAAATTTCTGGCCCACGAAGAAAACTGGGTCTTTGTGATGTCCCTTTGGTAGAACCCTCACATATGTTAGGAAGTGCTTTAGGGAAGAGGTGGGGAGCAATTAACTTGGATGCAGTCTGAGTTCACTGTATGAAGCCCCTGTTTGTTCTAATCCCGTAAGGAAGATTGAGGTATTTTCTTTCTAGTTTAACTTCTTTACAGTGAACAGTTGCACAAAACTGGCCTGGATAAAAGACCTTTGTTGTTGCTTTTCTTATTGCATGCTATATTTAGCATGTGTGTTCCCTCCACTTCATTTCACTTCTTTACAGTTCTACAAATACCACTTAAGAATGGTGATCAACATGTACTATACGTGATGTTTAATTCTAATTGGACACTCGTTCCTTATCTCAGTCCCGTAAATAGCCAACCCTGTTCTAGATATTTCCCCTGTGCCCCCAAAACCATTTATCCAGGTCCCATGAGGGGTTATAATGAGGTTAGTGTACTTAAATCAATAAAGCAGTTTGCTTCATTCTGATATGTCATCTTAAATTTCCCCCTCGTATTGAACTCTTTAAGCTAAGTTAATTTACAGATGGCAAAGATTCATTCACTCCCTCACGAAACCCAAAGTCAAGCACTGTTGGTTTTGATAATGAGTACAAAATAATCTTTACAGGCAATTTTAAATTTAAGTTTGGATTTCAGTGTACAAATAATTTGCCCTTTTCCCCCATCCACCCATTGCCTCTGCTTCTCCTTGACTTCCTGTAACAGTCAGCAGATGAGATGAATTTTAAGGAATTTGTAAAGAATGCCTCTTGTGAGTGGTCTCCTGTTACCTTATGAAGGGTACAAGCCTAGAGGGACAGGAAGAAAACACTCCATGGGGGTGTGTATGTGATCTATTTTTCTAGTAATGATGAGAAATCATACTTGTATGACAAATCCTACCCCACTGTTGTGGTTTCCCAGTGCAGCTGACTCTTTCCCCATGGAATATGCTGCTACTTTCTATTCCCTGTCTTGCCTATAGGCTTATACTGTACTTGGGGATTGGTCTTAACAATTCAACTCGTTTTGCACAGAAAACTGTGAGTTTTGTTATTGAGGTCGTATCTGGTGTCTCAACATGCAGACACTTGCAGACAGCCCTGACTCCCATCGGAGAGCGTGAATCACAGTTCTGGGGAACGCTGCTGGCACACGAGTGGGAGGAAGCCCTGTTAGGAAGCCTCTCTGCCTGCAGCCGTTCCACCGCCCCACGCCGCTTTCTGCTGTGCCCGGCTCCAGCAGCAGTGGTACGAAACGAGAGGAGCGGTTCTCCACCCTGTGGGATCTCTGACCGAGTCCTCCTCCAAGTTCCAAGTCCTGGTCTAAGAAGTGGATGGATAGCAGTAGTCAGAACCATGCGTACAAATTACTGAGCATTTCTGAAGTATGAAAATAAAGCGGGTTTTGTGCGTTTTTGAGCACATTCATACGTTTTATACATTGTACGTACTGATTTTTCTTTAGTTTTATAGGTACGAATGCGTGTGTGTGTGTGTGCGTGTGTTTCTGGGTGGTGATATATATATACACACATATATATATCTCTCTATACATACTGTAGACAGTAACCTTTGTGCTGCGTCCAGCTAGGTGAAGCTAAGCACTGAGATAGAAACTAGGCTCTAGGGTTAATACTTCTCTCGAGCTGCCTACACTCTGTTGTAGGACAGGCTGTGATAGTGTACACTTAAATAGGATGCAATGTCTATGCTACTACAATCTGTTCCTGAAAAATTTTGTTAGCAGTGCAAAACAGAAAATTTCCAATTTCTTTTGAAGCCAGATGGAATATTTGTTCATCGTAGTATCCTAGCGCAATAACAAAAGGCCTTTTGGCTTGGTTCAGTCTCTGAAGCTGTGTTTTGTGGCTGAGGTGAACAGATACCCTACCTCACACTTCTCCTAACACCGCGGGAATCTGTTCAATATTTTTGTAGTTTACCTTTGGTTCTGTGGTGAATTTTATTTGCAAATAAGCTCCGTTACAACTGGCAACTTCATTGTGGCTCCTGGTTGTAGCTATTCCAAATGGAGGCTTTTTTGTAGAAGCCTCAGTGTGATATTTTCCCCATTGCTTCCGAGCCCTTCCCACTTGTATATTGGCAGGAGGCTGCTATTTTCTATTTTCTCCTATCCTTCTTCATCTTAACTGCAAACAAGGGAAATTCTGCCTTGAATGGAGCAGCTCAATAATTACAGCTCATTTACCTCTTGGTGAGCTTCTAATTTGGCAATAAAATTGTCTTCTTTTTTCCCTTTTCAATGTAGCTTTTTTACATTGAGTACTTTCTCCTGGAGTAAGAGCCTTTGTAGCAGAAAATGTCCCAGCTACTCAGACTTCTGGACCAACTGTGGAAGAGTTAAGTTTTCTTGACAGCAGTGGACTCCTCAGCAAACCTTCCCTGCCCTTGGCAAGGTGACTGGTGGGCAGTTTGTCCCGAGTGCCAACTACAGAGGGTTGGTGCTTGCCCAGGGAAAACCTCTCTGGTTTGATTGCCCTTAGATTGATGAGATGTCTGGAGTTACTCTCTGCATTGATTTTTCCCCACTGCCATTGACATCTCTGGATGTTTTTCTTAACAACTGATGCATCCTAAATGCCCCTGCAGCCCCAGCAGGGAGATGGCATTACCACATGGTTTCCAGCAGCACTTGTGAGCCCAGGGTGTGTTTTTCTCGGGATGTCCTTGACTGCAGTTGTTGTAAAGTCCCAACGCTCAGGTCCATGCAGGGCTGGTCTTGTTCTGCTGTGGCCTCGGACAAAGCTGCTCCTCAGCTTCCCCATACTGTGGTGCCATAAGAGTGGCCCCTGACACTCTGGTTTGTCAGTGATGCCCGTCCACGGTCTCACAGCAGCCTCTGGCTCTGTCCTAGGTGAGTTGTAGAGGTAAAACATTGCAGGGGTGCTGGGTTCTGTGTGCTAGATCCGCACTGTCATTCAGGTGTACAAGGAGCTTGTCTGTGGCATGTTCAGTCCTGTTTAGTTTGAGCCCCAGACTGTTCTTTTAGCCATGCGCAGCAGGACACTGATCTAGGAGAAGAATGAAGTAGGTGGACATTCTTTTCTGAAGGCTGAATCTTAGAGTCAGTGGGTGCTCTGCCTCCACAGGTGTCATGGGGTGATGGCCTGTTTCAGTACTTGGGAAGAAAATGGTTTTTGTGACCAGTAATTATTACCATTCTTTTCCCATCTCATGTTAGATAAATTTGAAGCTGGTACTTAAAGATGTTTTTATCTTTCAGATGTGACTTCTCAGTGGCAAAACACTGATGTTTTAATGTTGCCTCTTAGAATCCATAACGTGCATCTCCCTTTTTCTGCTGCTGAAACGTCTTTTTTCTCCCTAGCTAAGGAACATGCAATATACAGAAATTTCTTTTAAATTTCCCTTGCAAGTTGGGAGCTGGACTGTAAAATTAGAGCAGTTGAGTGTAGAGGAGGTGAATCAAAGTTCATATGTTTGCTTCTGATGTTCCCCGGTCCCAAGTGAAATAGGTGTTTCCTTGGAATTAGACGCTTTTGGTGATGAAGATGCACTTCCCCCTAACAGCAGTCAGTGTTGCCTGCCTGCTAGGATACCACATAGCTTTAATTTTCTAGTATGGGCCCCTGGAGTGTTGAGTGGGTCAGGGTTGATGGCAGCAGAGATGGCTGTGCTGCGCCATCCCTGTGGGTTGGGCTGAGGGTGCCTGGGAGGCTGCGAGAATGAGACACTGCTTTTTACCTTCCTCTGGAAAATCATTTTAGCCAGGCTTCTCCTGTGTAGTTGGTTTGTGACTGGACTTAACTGTGGCAGTGTATAAAAGATTTTGATATTCTGTGAAATACCATGTAGAATTTAAATTTGATACTATAATAATTGAGTCCCTGTGACACTGGTTTTTGTTTTAACTTCTTTGGGGTTGGCACTAATCTTTCTTTTTTTTTTTTTCAAGATGCTGTGAGAAACATTTCATCCAAATGCCAAATAAATTGTTCTGTAAGAGAAATGTTGTGTTCCAATGTCTCCTGATTTCTGTGTCAATGTGGTTCCCCAGTGTTGGAAAGGAGGGTTTTGTTGAATCACGCTTCTGAGCTGTGATTTTGGAAAAAGAGTGATAGATGCATTTAACTTTGAGCAGGTAGGCTGCCACAGTTCCTGTGGGTACAGGCTCCAAGTGGGATTTACCTGTATTAGTGTAATTTTAGGAAAGTCTTGCGTTTATAGCCACAACAATGAAGTGCAGTGTATTCCTGCTGCCCTCCCCAAACCAATGGGAAGACGCTGAGTCCAGGGGCAGGGGGTTATGCAGAATGGAGAGGGTGGTCCAGACTCCCAGCTCCCTGTTTTTCCACGAGCCGCCGGCTCGCAGTGTTTGCTGTGGGTGCTGCGGAGCCGGGCCGTGCCCCTGCGGCCGCAGGGTGCGTTCACTGCTGAAAGGCGTCCCGCGGGCACTGCCGCTGGGGAGCCAGGCAGGGCTCCGCTCCCCCGGCCCTGCGCCTGCAGAGGGCAGCTGCCACCGCAGCCGCCTCCGTGGCCCGGAACAGCACAGCTCCAGGGCTGCATCTCGGCTCCAGCGGACGATGCTGGCTCGGCTGAGAGCGATGGGACGCAGCCTTTCCTCCGCTGCTGCCCTAGGGGGGACGAGTACCAATCTCTCCGTAGCAGCTGCCTGGTGTCGCGAGCCCTTGGAGGGGCTCAGTCTGGCCTGGACCCCCGTGGGGCTCTGCTGGTACTGGGAGATCCTGTGCAGATACAGCTCGCCCTTGCCTCCTGCCCCTTGCCTGGGGACAGGACAGTTCCCGTAGGGAGCAGCGTGGATTGTTCGAAGCACGGCCACGGCTCTCGGGGCTCCGCACCATGACCCGGGGACACGCGTGTGCGGAGGCAGCTGTCTGTGCTGACCCTCGGGTGCTGCGGCAGGGCATTGCTGGGCAGCCTCCTGCTGCAAGCTCTTAGCAGCTTAAAATGCGTTTTTCTGAGAGGGTGGTGAGCAGCTGTGCTCCGCACGGCGTGTCCGGGGCACTCAGCTCCCGGGAGAGCGCCGGGGCGGGGAAGCGTGTCCGACACGCGCCGGGGCCGTGTGCTGGCAGTGACCCCGGGGTGCCAGGCCGCGGGGGGGGCGATGTCGCTGACCCCCGTGGGATGAATGAAGGGGCTGTGCAGCGGCGTGTGGCCGGAGCGCATCTGCCGGTCACAGTGCCTCCTTTGTGCCGGCGCCGGAGCCGGCTCCTGCTGCGCTCCCCGCCCCGCTCCCGGCTTTCCTCCTGGGCTAGCACCAGCTTATTATGGGGATCAGAGTATTTACAGCCTATGAGCTTTGCCTCTCCGGATGCCCGCATCTCTTCGTGCACCCACCCCTGGGTGATGTGAACCACATTCCGGCGGCTCAAGTCTTGGTCTTGTCACTGTCCCTGTCAGCCCGGGTCCCCGGCCAGGCTCCCGGGTGGCAGTGCAGGATTTATCTCCAGGAGCTGTTGGCACCTCTGCCGTGTGCTGGCGCACTGCTTGCTGACAGTGCACGTGGTGGGGGTTCCCACCAGGGCGGCACCGTGCCCACGACCAATCGACGGCTGCAGCTTAAGTAACTATTTTTATCTTTCAGTGGTATTTTTCCCTTTATCATGGCTCTTGCCCTTGGTGCTGTGACTACGCGTGTCTGCGGGGACCTCGCCGCCTGCTGGCTCTGTGGCAGCAGGCTGATGGACGTGGTGTCGCCCTATGAGGCCGGCACCAATCTGCAGGATCAGCTGTGAGCTCACTACCAGCACCGCGTCAGCAAGGCCGGCAATTTCAAGGCTTGATCTGGTTCCTATAGAAACTGGAGGTTGCTCCTGCCTGGCACGGGTGCCAGCAGGCAGCCATGTACCCGAGGGAGCAGGGCAGTGGGGGTGGGTGGGAGCAGGGTAGGGCACAGCTGCAGTGGTGCTGCCACTGCCTTTCCACATGCCTTGTGGATCCCACTGCTTCCTCGCTCTGCTCCCGCTTCTTGTTGGGGCTGTGCTGAGCCCCACACTCCTGCCTCCCTTGCTAAAAATCACCACTGGAGAAGTCTGAAAACCTAAAAAAATATGTCCGTGGTGCAGTGAGTCTCATCTTCTGACCCCAAGAGTCTTGGGCTTCTCCCCCACCGCCTGGCAATATGGGCTGTCCTGCTGTGGGCGTGTAGGAAGAGGGGTCACTTGGTGGGCTCATGTTTCCAAGGGAGGTTTTGCTACCATGAGTGCCAGAACAGCTCCTCTCTTTCCCGGCAGCAGTCGGCAGCAGGCTGCAGAGCTGGTGCGACCCTCTGCCTCACCTGCCCGCCCTTGGCGGCTCTCTCCGGAAGGATGACCGCAGCCCTCCGCAGACTACCTCATCCCTGGAGCAGGGGCCAAGTGTCAGCCATGGCGCAGATCCAGACCAGCCCAGGGGACACCTGTGCTGCTGCCCTCCTCTGTGCCCTGCACCGGGGCCCAAACGTGGCTCAGTGCTGCTCAGGCACTGCCTGGGGCTGGTGCTGCCTGCAGGGGAAGAAGGTACCCCAAAGAATTGCTGCTGAGGATGAGCCCCTTGTAGCACACAGCAGCCAAGCAGCGCTGCCGAGCCAGAGCCCATCCCTGGCCAAGCTGGCAGCAGGAGGCTGCTTCCCGCTGCCCTCGCACTGCTGCTGGGTTTGTTCATCCTGGCAGTGACTCGCCAGTGCTCCCGGCCAGGGCCAAGTGCTGGCGAGGGGAGCTGCGGGCCGGACCCCGTGGCCTCCTTTCCTCTGCTGCCTGAGGATGGCATGGATATTTTAGGAGAATGTGGTAACAACCATGCTCCTGTGTTCTCACCCCCTTCCTACCTACCTGCTGAGATCCTGGCTCCTGTGGGACCTGCCTGGACAGGTGCAATGGGATGGCATATGCTCACTCTGTGCTGAGGAGCTGAACAGCTGCGTCCACCAGCGCAGGATGCCTGCACTGGGCTCCAGTGCTGCTCGGGTGGGTGTGCAAGGCTTGTGCCCCAGTACTGCCCCCCTGCACTGGCCAGCCAGTGCCCCATGGCTGTGAGTATGAGCCAGTGCAGCTTTGTGCCCGCTGGAGAGGAAAGGGCTGAATCCTGCCCCAGCACTATGCGGCTCCTTGGTGACTGCAGGGACTGAGGGTCCCCCACAGGGCGGCTATGGAGGCCGCCTGGGCCCCGAGGATGGGGCTCCAGGAGGTGCTCACTGGGCTTCATCCAGGGAACGGCCTCTGCTTGCAGGCATGAGCTGGGTTTGGTCTGTGGGTCCCCATGGCACCGCCTGCCCCTCGCCAGGTGGGAACCATCACGCTCAGACATGGGAGATGCAGGACCCACTGCTGGCTGGGGAGTTCCCAAAGCTGAGGGGAGGATATGTCCCACAGCCTGTGTCTGCAAGGAATGGGGAGGGGATGGGCCAAAGCTGCTGTCCCCAGCCCGTTCCGCCTCCTGGCAGGCCCCTGAAGTCCATCTGTAGTCCTACACGCTGTGCGGGGGCGGGATGGGGCGCTGCGGGGATGCTGCCGACCTCCAGCTTTGGGGATGGAGAGCGGGATGGTACCGGGCGGGGAGCGGGGCGGGGAGCGCAGCACCCGTGGGCTCCGCCAGCC
>WEIT01041735.1:0-10031 GCA_013389985.1 Dryoscopus gambensis | reverse complement strand
TTATATATATATATAAAATATATATTTTTTTATATATATAAAAACCCCTAAATCTCAATTTCTTTGTTTTAAAGCCATTTCTTTCCTTTTATAAGGCAATTAAAAAAAAAATCCCAAATTTCACAGACAATCCATCCTGTTTTCTGCCCAGTTCTGCTTTCAGACATTTTCTGACTTGTCTCTGAAAAACTACTACTAAAAATCACCCAAAGGAAGACAGAAAAAAGATGGTCTTTCTGAGGTGGTTCTGCTGCCTCCTCCAATGTGCAGTGTCTCTATCTCTATCTTCACCTCTATTTTTATCTCTATCTCCATTCGAAAACCAGGATGACTCCACCATTAAATACTTTCTGAGGAAGAAATGGTCAAAGAACATTTTTCTTGATCTTGGCCCCAAGTAATTTGGTTCAAATTGGGATTTTTGGCCAAATTCTTTTAAAAATTACAGACAAAGACAAATGACATTTCCGGCAGCATTTTCAGCACAATAATCTCCATTTTTGACATGTCTTACCTGGACGACGGGCTCTTTAAGATACCCCTGGAATCTTTTGTCTAAGATTCCAGGGACGTGCTGTTTTAACACAAAGTCAGGGGTGGCTGTGGGCTGCTCACAGCCAAGGACAGGCACCTGCACCCTCGGCCGTGGGACCCCGCAGAAGAGTCCCTGCCCCTCACCAGAGGTGACAGACTTAGTCCTCAGGACTGAGAGTTGGGGACTTACTTACTTAGACGGACAAATTTTTTTGACAAAGACAAAAATCACGTCTTTTACAGACCAAAACCTGAGTTTCCTTCCCCCTGAGACCTCAGACACATTTCCTGGACAAATTTTAAGACTTTTTGACTGAGAAAATACCCCCCCCAATCCACAGTGGCGCGCACAAAGTCGTCAGAGTCCGCAGGGATGAGACAGAGCCCCCGACGTCGGGCATAGTGCCTGGCCCCAAACGGGCGGCAGACCCCAGCCCGGCGCCAAGTCCGAGAAAAAAATCCCGAAATCACCCAAAATCGACAAAATGTCAAAATTCCGCCGTGGGGAGGGAAAGACCGAGGGGAAGTCGGCGACTCACCTAGGACCGTCAGCATCGTCCCGGCCCCGAATACACCACACAGTGACACAGGGCCATACAAAAACCTCCTGCCTCATGGCAGAGCAGTCCTGGGCCCCATAGACGTGGCAGGATGGAGAGGATGGTCTGGAAATATCCCAATGGATGCAGCGGAACGAAGGTGATGGGATGGAGATGCCGTGAAGGACACAGCAGGATGAAGGTGTGGGCACAGCTGTATCTGTGGGGTTTTGGTCCTGGCTGGGCTCTTTCAGTGCAGTTCCCACCACCAGCAAAGGAGCTAATAGCTGAAGGTCTCTGCAGGCAACTTATTTTATTAAAATTTACCCTAAAAATATGAAAAGGCAAGAAGTGGAGATGCCTACATAGAGCTGTGATAGCCAATTGGATTGAAAACAATGAAAACAGAGGTGGTTCCTGTTTGAGGGGCTAGAGATCTTCAAATTCCTGCAAGCTTCTTGCCAAAGGTGGCTGCTGAAGGAAGAGGAAGAATCCAAGAGAACCTCTGCATGCGTGTCTGTTTTGCAGTCTGAAGGGAAGAGATGCAGGGCAGGAAGGAACAGAAGGGCTGCTTCCCATCATTCATCTCTTTCTGCAGCCAGCAAACTCCACGACCAATTCCAACTGGCCTTACTGAAAGGGCAAGCCAGAATCGGTTTCAGCTAAAACCAAGTAACTTCAAATTTCCTTGTAAAGGCTGGGCTGCTGCTTTGCAAAGTGTTTTCCCAGTGTGGTGCCAATCCCACAGATTGGCAGATTCAGTGCTCAGCTTGGACCACTGAATGCCAACAGCACCAGCGTAAATTGAACCCACAGATATTCACATGGTGTGGTTTGTGCAAGTGGTTATAGAAAGAGGCACTGAACTTCCTGAGCCACAGGAACGATATAAATAGTTCACTACGAAACAGGTGACACTTCGAAGATTTTGTGGTTTGAGGTGCTTTCTCTTTCAGAGGTTTGCTTTGCCTCTGGGAAGGTTTATGCTTTGGTGCAAAGCTTGAAACTATCCAAAAAAGAAAAAAAAATCACTGAAGTTGTCTGTGCAAAGAATTTGGCTGAAGGCAGTGCCCTCTATTGTGGATGATCATTTTCTGTGCATTTCTCAGGCTTCAGTGGGGTTTCAGTTTCATTTTGTGGGAGGACAAAACAGGGGGACAATGTTCAACTCTTCAGTCCTGCTCTTCTCCTTGGAGAGAGGCACGGAGGAGCACAAAGGCTGTGCTGGATGCAGCAGGGTGTTGCTGAAGTAGCTTTTGGCATTGCCACCACAGCAGGAGATCCTGACGGTCTCTCCCACATTGGCTGACACCTCACATGGCTGACACAGATGCTTCCTGGACCAGGGAATCTGGAGAGGGAGAGGGGAGAAGAGGAGGGTCAGTCTGTGCCCCAGGACAGCCCTCTCTGAGCTGCAGGACAGGGCTCCTGTGCCAAAAGGTCCTGATGGAACAGAGGGATCACTGCCCCAGACAGAGCCCAAGACCAGGACCCCATGAGGAGACCTGGCAGAGCAAGAGGCTGTGGCTGGCAGCAGCATGAGGTGGTGGGGCTGACAACAAGGCAATGCCAGGCACTGCACAGCACCAGGGCCACCTCCTGCACAGCATGGGGCAAGCAGGAGGCCATTCACAGCCAGTGGCCGTGGAGGGGGGACACGCGGCTGCCTCAGGCCCACAGCCCTGCTCAGTCTTGAGAGAGAGGGCAAAGAAGTTCCATCTTTAATTCCTCTGTTTCCAGAGGGCTGAGCCCCCTGCGGTGATGGTGCAGGGGCTCCTGGCACAGCTGGGCTGGGAGCTGGGCGGGCAGGCAGCTGGCAGGGCTCTGGGCACCAGCCAGGGAGATCAGGAGTAGCTTGGCTCTGGAGCACAGGGCAGGGACAGGGCTGCTAGGAGGTCATCCCAGCATTTCTTTATTGAGGGTGTGGGCTAACGCTGGACAGGCTTCCTAGAGAGCTGGATTGATATCCCAGGCCTGCAAGTGTTATACAGGCACTTGGACAATGCCCTACATTTTGGTCATCCCTGAAATGGCCACACAGTTAGACTGTGTGATCACTGAAAGCCTCTTCCATCTGAAATAGTCTATTCAGTTCTATCCCATTTGCTCTCATCCCCAAATGCCAAGGAAAGGGCTGTAACAATGGAGCTGTGTCACTGGGAACAGCCACATTCACCACAGGGCAGAAAAGGGCAGGCTCCTGCCAGGGACCTGCCCCACTATCAAACAGGGACAGCAGAGACTCCTAACTGGCCCCTGCCATGGCAGGAGAACTTTGTACCCCTTCCCCATTGCTCCGTTTCACCATGGTAACATTATCACAGCCACTTCTGTAGTTACCACATTAACAGACAGCCTTGTCCTGGGCCTGGACTGCAGAGATGGTTACTGTGCTCATGGAGCTGGACTGGGATCTGGAGAATTGTGAAGGGATGCCAGTAGTCCCAAGTCAATGTAGTAGATCACAGTGACAGGGGCACAGCCAGGAAACTTAGGCTGGTAGCAGTCACAGCTGCTGCCAGCCCTGGAGCAGATGACTTTGATGGCTTGTCCCATCATCGAGTAGAGCTGACAGAGCACTGCCTGGACCAGGGAGCCTGGAGAGGTAGAGGATGGAGAAAAAAACATGGGGGTCAGCCTGTGACCTGGAGCATGGCCCTCTGCGGTCAGGGGAACAGTGAAAGGACAAATCTACCTGCAGGCATATATGGGATACCCGGGGCTGTGACAGCGCTGCTGCAAGGTCACAGCTTCCTCAAATGACAAGGGATGGGCCCAGCCCTGGGGCTCCAAGGGATGGCTGAGGAAGGAGGTTTTTGTACCACTTCCCCATTGCTCTGTGGCACTGTGCAGCAGTACTGCTGCTGTCATAGCTACCACAGAAATAGACAGCCTCGTCCTCGGCCTGGACCCCAGTGATGGTTAACGTGCCCGTGGAGCCGGACTTGGATCCGGAGAATCGCGAAGGGATGCCCGAGGGTCTGTTGTCATTAGCATAGATCACAGTGACAGGGGCAGTGCCAGGGACCTTCTGCTGGTACCAGCCATAGCTGTAGCTGCTACCCGTGCAGGTGATCCTGACGGTCTCTCCCACGTTGGCTGACACCGAGGACGGCTGAGTCAGCGCTGCCTGGACCAGGGAACCTGGAGAGGGAGAGGAGAGAGGGGAAAAGACAGGGGTCAGTCAGTGTCCCAGGGGCACAGGCCTGCCTGGGCAGCAGGACGGGGCCCCTGTGCCCAAAGGCCCCATCCAGGCACAGCAGTCTGGCCATGGCACCTGTGCTGAGGGCGAGCACCACGAGGAGAAGAGGGGCCCAGGCCATGGTGCGATCCCACCAGCTCAGCGTCCCCAGAATGATGGGGCTGTGCTGTGGACCCTGACTCCCTTTTAAGCCCCCGCCCGCCCAGGACACGTCCCCTCCATGCAAATCCGACCCTGCGGTCACGGCCGGATCCTGCCCGCGCCTCTCTCCGCACATCCCTCCCTGCTCCACACCCAGCCCCACCACCCCAGATGCAGCAGGGCTTGTCCCCAGGCACAAAGTGGAAACACCTCCTAGCTCTGAGCCTGAAACCCAACAGCACAGACCCCCCCTGCCCCCAGACCAGGCCAAGCGGCTGCAGTGCCTGAGGAGAAGGGAGAGCTGGGCACTGGGGCAAGGGCATACAGGATCACCTGCAGCTCCCAGTGATGGGGCTGGAACGATGCCAAGCTCCACCATTCCCCAAATTACTTATGGCATTTTTCCCTCCCACAGGTGTTCCAGACCCCTAAAATACCCCCTTGCTCTCTTCCTTTTGTGCCCTGGCTCTTCTTCTGACAGCTGAGATTTACCACTCAAGACCAAGACCTTTGCTCTTCACAGATATTCACACCTGAGAACAATGGGAGCAAGCCCAGGGGTCCAGCAGTGCCTCCCCATGAGCTGATCATGATGCCAGTGTGCTGGTGCTCAGCAGAGGCAGTCGGAGCCGGGGCAGCCCCTGGTCAGCCCTGCTCTGACTTGGGGCACAGGGATTGTGGCTGTCTTTGGCAGTCCCAACCCAGACAAAGAGTGGCGGCACCGCGGGAAATTCCCTCTCCCCCAGGACCCTCCCTGTCCCTGACTAAGCTGTTCCCAGGGTGCCCAGGGCACCAGGAGCCTGGCTGGCATGGGCAGGGCAGGGCTGCGGGTCTGTCTCCCTGCGAGCAGCATGGAGGGGACCTGCTGGAGCAGAGCACATGTCCCATGGCAGGAACTGCTACACAGGCACAGATGCTGCTCCACATTGTGTCTGGGCAGCAGCAAGCAGCACCCGAGGGTGCCCCACTGGAGCAACAGTGGGCTTGTGTCTCTCTTTTCCCATGCTGGGAGTTACCATGGCCCTGATCACCACTGGTGTCCCAGCCAGAAGAGTGAGAGCCTCCTCCTGCTTCTCCCTCCTCTTCTGCTTGGACCCCAGCCATGGGTAATGTGGCCATGGAGATGAGTGCATTCCCAAGTGCTGTATATCCCCTCCCAAAATGCCAGGGAACAGGCATGGACCTGGGGCTCTAAGGGGATGCCAGGCTGGGACACCAGGCACAGCCATATTCAGTGCAGGGCAGCAAGGGCAGGGCCATGGTGGGGACCTAATTCCCCATCAAACAGGCACAGCCGAGACTCCTGACTGATGTCTGCAACAGCAGGAGGTTTTTGCATCAATTCCACATTGCTGCATGTCACCGTGGCAGCATCACTGCTGCTGTCCTCACCACCACAGAAATAGACAGCCTCGTCCTCGGCCTGGACCCCAGTGATGGTTAACGTGTTCGAGGAGCCGGATGTGGATCCGGAGAATCGCGAAGGGATGCCCGAGGGTCTCTTGTTATCGTTGTAGATCACAGTGACAGGGGCAGTGCCAGGGACCTTCTGCTGGTACCAGCCATAAGCATTGTTGCTACTCCCACAGCAGATCAAGGTGTTTTGCTGCAGAGACATGGACACTGGGGACAGCTAAGCCAGAGCCATATGAGAGCCATGGGCTGCAGCAGAAGCTCTCCGTGCCCAGCCAGACCACCCAGGGCTCCCATGTTCTGGCAAAAGCCCACATGCCCAGCCCCGAGCTGCCAGGGTGGCTGCAATGCTGCCAGACCGTGGGCAGGACTCAGGCTGTGGAGCAGATATGTGGCAAAGGTGTTCTTGGGCAGCTCCACGGGCTGCAGCTCCTAGCACTGTCCCAGACTCCTCTGCCCCTCACATGGATACTGGGCAGTGAGGATGAGCCCAGGCAAGGGCTTCTGCAGCACCAGGGCCCAATCACTGGGGACACAGTTGTAGAATCATAGAATGGTTTGAGTTGGAAGAGACATTAAAGACCATCTGGTTCAACACCCTTGCCATGGGCAGGGACATCTTTCACTAGACCAGGTTGCTCAAAGCCTCATCCAACCTTGCCTTGAACACTTCCAGGGATGGGCCATGCACAAGTTCTCTAGAAAACCTGCTCCACTGCCACATCATGCTTAGAGTCACAGCCCCGAGACATGGAACACAAAGGGAAGACATCCAGGAAAAAAAAGAAAAAGTCCCAAAGCTGGAGAGGTGGTCATGCCCGGCGGAGTGGAATGAAGCACCAAAACCAGTCTTTTTTACCACTCAAGATCTCGCTTGCCTGTGGCTCAGTGTCACCATGAGATCAGCACTGCTGGCGTTGAAGCTACCACAGTAATAGACAGCCTTGTCCTCAGCTTGAACACCAGTGATCCTCTGGAGCCAGACACAAAACCAGAGACTCGTGACAGGATGCCCGAGGGTCTCCTGTCATTCCAGTAGATCACAGTGACAGGGGCACTGCCAGGGACCTTCTGCTGGAACCAGCCATAGTTGCTGCTGCTCCCAGAGCACATAACCCAGACAGTTTGTCCCAGGTTGGCTGGCACCGAGGACAACTGACTGGACCATGGAGCCTGGAGAGGGAGATGTGAAAGGCAGTAAGGTGGGGGTGAGCCATTGCCTCAGGAGCACATAACTGTCCAGGCAGTGTGACAGTGCCCCTGTGCCCAGTGGCCCTCATGCCACAGTGGGACACAAAGCCTCAAGACAGAGCAGAAGATTAGAGACCTATGGCCCTGGAAGGAGAACTGGCAGCAGCAGAGCAGTAGAACATCACCCTCTGAGGGAAAGGGACCTCGTCATGGTTACAGAAACATGAGGGAATCAGAGCCCAGCCTGGCCCAGAGCAATGCAGCAGAGGCAGCAGCAGCAGCACGAGGGAGTAGTAAAGCAAAAGGCAACAGGGCTGGGGATGAGGCAGTGCCATTGCTGTTATAGGGACAGGGGAAAGAGTCACCCCCTGTGCCTTGTCATGCACAGTCGTGTCCTCGGGCAGGGGAGACAACCTCCCTCAACTCCACTATCACAGCTTTGTTTGGCCATGAGGAAAAATGGCTCAAAACCCTCCTCTCTTGACACTGGGTTCTGTGCTTCACTTCCCCATTACTCACTGGCTTCGTCACCAACATCAGTACTGCTGCTGTCCCAGCCACCACAGAAATAGACAGCCTCGTCCTCGGCCTGGACCCCAGTGATGGTTAACGTGCCTGTGGAGCTGGACTTGGAAAATCTCAAAGGGATGCCCGAGGGTCTGTTGTTGCTGCCATAGATCACAGTGACACAGCCCAAGGCACCCCAGCACAGAGGCAGCAGGAGGAGGACATGGTCATCAGTAGCAAGATGTGATGGGTTGGGGGACAAAGCCACTCTGATCTTGTAGGGATAAGGACAACAACCTTCAGACATGGGGGAGAGTAAGACAGCCTCCAGTTCTGTGGGATAACAAAAGAAGGACAATCCCAGCCATTGCTGTACAGAGGGGACCAGGACCTGCCCCACAGCCAGCGAGGAGGGAGAAGGGCTGGAATATTTTCTTTAGTTTTGGAGTCCGGAAATCTTTGGAATTCTCACTTCCTACTTCTTGTTTTCACCATACACCATAGTCAGCACTGCTGCTGTCCAAGCTACCACAGAAATAGACAGCCTCGTCCTCAGCCTGGACCCCAGTGATGGTTAACGTGGCCGAGGAGCCGGACTGGGATCCGGAGAATCGCGAAGGGATGCCCGAGGGTCTCTTGGTGTTTTCATAGATCACAGTGACAGGGCCACTGCCAGGGACCTTCTGCTGGAACCAGCCATAATAGTTGTTGCTACCCGAGCAGGTGATCCTGACGGTCTCTCCCACACTGGCTGACACCGAGGACGGCTGAGTCACTGCTGCAGCCTGGACCAGGGAGCCTGAAAAGGGAGAGGAGAGAGGACAGGAGAGGGGGTCAGTCAGTGCGCCAGGAGCACAGACCTGCCTGGGGAGCAAGGTTACAGGGAATGCCACAGTCAGAAGAGAATGGGCCCAGATATGGTCACCAGCATATTTGAGGGGTAGAGCCCAGGCGGAGGCATCTCAGCAGAGAGGCAGCTCTGGCAGATGCAGGAGGACATGGTTAACAGTAGCAAGAGGCAGGGAGGTGGGGAACACAGCTATACCATGAGTTTTGTAGGGACAAGGACAATGGTCCCCAGCCACAAAGTCACCTCCTGTTCTCTGGGACACAAACCAGAATTCATAGCCATGGTTGTGCAGATGAGACAAAAATCTGTACCAGTTCCACATCCACAACTCTCCTTGGTCATGAGAAGGACTGAAAATCTACATTTTTAACTCCTCTGCACCTCCTTTGAAAATCTGTCACTTCACCAGCATAGCTGCTGCTGTCCTCACCACCACAGAAATAGACAGCCTCATCATTGGCTTGGGACCCCAGTGATGGTTAACATGGCCGTGGAGCTGGATACGGAGCCAGAGAATCATGAAGGGATGCCCGAGGGTCTCTTGTTATCCAAACAGATCACGGTGACAGGGGCACTGCCAGGGACCTTCTGCTGGAACCAGCTGTAATAGTTGCTGCTACTCCCAGAGCAGGTGATCCAGATGCTGGCTGACACTGAGGATGGCTGACTCACTGCTGCCTGGACCAGGGAACCTGGAGAGGGAGAGGAGAGAGAGGAGAAGAAAGCAAGCAATCTGAGCCCCAGGAACATAGCTTTCCCAGGGCAGCAGGACATGGCCCTGTGCTCTGAAGCCCCGTCCAGGTACAGTGAATTTGGCATTGGCACCTGAGCTGTGGGCGAGCACCATGAGGAGAGGAGGGGCCCAGGCCATGCTGCGATCCCACCAGCTCCATGTCCTCACACTAGTGGGGCTGTGCTGTGGACCTTGTCATAGCTCCTCCATGAAATTCAGACTCATTCCTCAGAAACAGCATCCCTCAGAACCCACAGTCAACAACAACCATCCTGCAGGGTGCCTCAATCCTGACCAGCACTGCTGTCCCAGCCACCACAGAAATAGAGAGCCTCGTCCTCGGCCTGGACCCCAGTGATGGTTAACGTGCCCCCAGAGCCGGAGAATCGCGAAGGGATGCCCGAGGGTCTCTTGTCATTGTTGTAGATCACAGTGACAGGGGCAGTGCCAGGGACCTTCTGCTGGTACCAGCCACAGCCATCTCTGCTGCTACTCCCACAGCAGGTGATCCTGACGGTCTCTTCCATGCTGGCTGACAGCGAGGATGGCTGCTGACTCAGCGCTCCCTGATCCAGGGCATGTGGAAAAGGAGAGAAGAGAGGAGAGAAGAGTGGAGTCAGAGTCCCAGGAGCACAGAGCTACCTGGGCAATGTTACAGGGAATGCAGTGGTCATGGACAGAATAGACATGGACATGGTCGCAGGCACATTTGATGAGCAGAGCCCAGCCCATTGCAGAACAGCTGCACAGACACAGCTCTGGCAGCACAGGAGGACATGGTCATCAGTAGCGAGAGGCTGTAGGGGACATAGCTGCACCAAGAGCTGCCAGGAGGGAGAAGGGCCAAAACCTTTACTCTGCATCTTGAGTCTCTGCCACTTTCTCTTACTCATGGTCGCCACACACCATAGCTGCTGCTGC
>WEIT01041730.1:215015-226429 GCA_013389985.1 Dryoscopus gambensis | reverse complement strand
AAAAATAAAATAACAAAAGGAAGTAAATTTAAAAGCTAATAAAAAGAAAATCTAGTTGATGTTGAATTAAGAGAATCAATAACAGTGTAGTAGGATCTCATCTGTGCCACCTCTTTCAGAAAATGAAGAGTTCCCTTGGATCATGTGCCTCCTATCCACATACTAATGAAGAGCAGTCTGACATAAGTTATTAGATGTGATTAGATCACACCCTAAGATGATATAGCACCAGTAAATATTTTCTAGCCTGGCATTAAAAGCTGGATGTTTTTGGTAATGAGTCCATCCTTTTTAATTCTGTCACTTAAAAAGTGTTTCTAAACATTTAATCAAACCCACATACAATATTAACAAGTGCTGAGGCAGAAAGGGAACCTATTGATCACAGGTGATACATCTAGAAGCAATGCACTGTTTACAGTGAGTTGTCTCTCAACTGAATAATGATTTCGTCATTTACAGGGAAAATCCTTGCAAATAAAAGTCTAACACCAAGATACTCGTTCTTTGTGATGGAATCCCCCTGCTGAGATGGAGTTCTGTAAAGCACTTCACACAAATTTTATTGAAACTACTGTACAGTGCTTTATGTGAAGGATATGGAAGCACATAAAGTATTGTGCAGTAAATTTTGTAATGAAGGGCCACAAATGGCTTGTTAAAGATCCCTGTGTGGATGTCGAGTTTAAAAGCAAGTAATGCTAGACTAATGTATTTTTTAAGCAGTTTTTGGTCAAACAAAATCTTGTCAAGAACAAGGTTCCTCAGTTAAATGACTTCATTTATCATTCTAAGAATAGTATCTTGGCTGAATATGTGATTTGTCTTCTCTCAGAAGTTTTATTACCTAGTTGTAAGCTGACCAGTTCAGCAACCTGAATTTCCACAAAGCATCACTCAAAAATGGTGAACTTGAGCTAAGCAAATAATTTGCAATGAATAATTTACCCAAGATGGCTAAACGCTTCTTCTGCAACTTTTGAGTGGATGCTCGGATTTATTCACTATTTAGATTTACTTTGTGGATCGACTGGAAAACTATCAGATTAGGAAGACTTGGCATTTGTTCAATGAAAACTTTAGGTCAGTTAAATCCACCCAGAGAAGAATTACGGTTTTGATACTGAGGTTTGATTTACAAAAAAAAAAATTTAGAAAAATACTGTTAGATAGGTAACCGCAAATGCAGCTTTGAAATGTCCTTTCATCAAATCAGTCCGTAAGCTTTCTTATTTTAAATGTTTTAAGAGCAAACATTGAAGAAAGGGATTGACTTATGCAATTTGTCATTATCTAAATCTGTGGAAGCTTAAGACACATGGTCTGGACCAAGAAATTCATTTATACAGTTCAAGTGAAAAGTTTTGCAAAATTTTCTGTGACTCCGCTAAGCATCCTCTATACACTGCTATTAACTCCAACAACTCTGAAAGTTACCAAAAAGCATGTGCTACTGAGAGTGATGTGCAAAAAGAAAGTCCAACAAGATTTAAGATGATGTTGAGCATTCCTTTAGAATTGTTGAATTTAGTGCTTATGACTGGTGTTTGATAATTTCCCAAACAATCAGAGTCTCCTTCAACAAAAGAGTTACATCAGAAGCAGTATCAATGCTTTTCTTTGTCTGCTCAGAAGTGCCAGGAACCAAAACACCCCAAGACTCTCTTTTTTCTGCTGTGGCTGCCAGCTCAAGATGATAATTTTTGTCTCTGCTAATTTTGATTAACTGAACCACAGCTATTCACAAAGACTATCAAAAAGCCTCACAACAGAACTATTTGGCCAGTGCTAATCTTCCTACATGTAAGATAGTGATAGTATCCCCCCTAAAAATGTTTAAGGGGTCTGGTGTTAACCCTTGATACTAACCCTTTGCTCTAGCTTTAGCCACCTGGAACTAAACTTTAAAAAGGGTAATTTTACACAGATTTTACCAGGATTGTTTGCTGTTGAAGACACAGTTGGTGGAAGAAAAGAAGCATAAGTGCACACAAAGGAGTCTCTTGGTGTAGTATTGCTCACAGTCTCATGCTGAGCACATTTATGTGTGAGCACACACAGGCAAAAGTGCCCACACTGTACTTTTAACTGCTAAGCAGTAAAAAAACCTTTGCAGAGTGATCATGTACTGCTTCTCTGCTCCAGTCTGACAATGAAAACAGCTCAGAGCTGATGGGATTCTACATCAGTCACCCCATCATGGTCATTGCATGGGAAGAGGATTTAAGAGAGCTGATCTGCCCTGTCACTCTGGGGCAATGGATAAACACGCTGGGATTTTTTTTAAAGCCTTCCTTTGGTCCACCTGGCATCAATCAACAAAAGTGACAAACCTCCTGACAGAACAGACAACTGCCAGAGGATGAGTGGTGTAGGTTGTTTTGTTGGTGAACTTCCATACTGTGTCAGAGAAAAAAGGACAAGCATGAAACCAAAGCCTCGGACCTTGCAGCGGTGAGAAAATCAAAGACCTTGGAAATTCACACCTTGAAACTGTTGCGAAGCGGACATAAACTGGAACAGAGAGATAAAGTAATATAAGATTATTCTTTGATAGGAAAACAACAGTGTTCAAGCAGCAAGAACAAAATACTCTGGCACACAATGTAAGTGCAAAATTTCTGTTGGTGTTATCAGGAGGCAAAGTCAGAGATTACAGGTAGACCACAAGCAAAATTGCTGTAATTGTCCTTGGAGATCTCCAGCGAGTCTCTCAAGGCTCTGTACCTTTGAGGTCATATCTCTATCTGAATGTAGAGGTGCCTTATTTTGTCTTTTACATCAGTGAATATGATTAAACTCCTGCTGTTGTGCTAAATTTCAAAGATTGTAAAAAGTCATGGGAATTAAAAAGGTCACTGCAGTATTTCATTTCAATAGCAAATCTGTGGAATAATGTTGTACAAGTACATAGGAAACTGCTTTGAAAAGAGAACTTGTCGGTGACTTAGTTCTACTGAAAAATAGCAGGCATTTGGAAAACGGAATACTGTTTCCAAAACTTATAATTAGAAATGGGCAGAATAGACTCCTTTCAAACATCAAAGCACAGGAAAGATGCACAATTCCCAAATATTTGTGTAACATATACATTTTGTATCCATACATTTTCAAATGGTAAATTTTACTTCCATATAGTACAAGCTGATGGTGAATTCTTTGTCTAGAAAGATATATTCCATGTGCAGACACAGAAGACAAGGGTTCTACATAAAACAACAGAGCTGGTAAATGTTTTAAACCCAAATTAAAAAATATCTGAACTTTAAATAAAGCTCTTCCCGTTCCTTGTGTATGCATGTGTTTGAATAATCTCATATTTACTTTTTCTCAGTTTAGCCAGGCACATTCCTCCTTATGAAGCCATGGATCAACATAATTTCTTCTGTTTTACAAACTGGCTAATCCCACTGGAGATGCAGCTCTGCAAATAATATAATTTTCCTTCAGGAACAGAAAAAAAAAGATTCCACCAGTGAATATGAAAACTGTGGACTTGTCTGAGGTCTGCAGGACAGAAGCCCTAAATGAACATTGTACACGAACATGAGGGCATATGGAAAGTTTCAGTCATATTTAACACACATGGAAACTTAGCACCTTGAACTTAAGCACCTGACTAACCTGGAACCAAAGAGGGCAAGACTCTTGAGTAAGAGTTTGTTTAAAACAAAAAAATTTTACCTGTCCACAGTCCTTCTGGGCCTTTTATTCAGTCTTTTTCAGAATGGCTCCATCACCAGGGGAATTTTGCTGCTAACTTTTAAAAATACACAGTGTGTTAAAACGTTTAGGGGCGGTTTTTGTTGGTTGGGTTTTTTTTTTTTTTTGAAAGGCTTACAGATCAGCTCACTTGAATGACAGCAGTGTACCCCTTGCAAAAAGGCCGTCATCTTGTGAGATTTCAATCACTGATGCCAAAGTACGAGAATGTTAAATTCTTCTGGACTTGTCTCCAGAATTTTTAGCAAGGACAAAACATTTTTCTCTTTCAGGAGTCTCTAATAAAATTTACCAAGTCCATAAATGAAAAGAGAAGGTTGGCTAAAAAACTTTTTAGGCAATCTTGAGAACAAATGTGCCTAGGAAGACATAAGGAAATAAAAAGTTATTTACTATTTTTGAAAGTTGCTATTTCTCTGATGTCTAAATTCAAGAACTAATTTATATTTTTTTACAGGACAGAAGATAATTTCAGGCTCTTCCAGCAAGCTGGACAAAAGAGAAATCTAAGAGGAATGCTTAGCAGGCTATTTTGTTGAATAGCCATCAAGCACAGAAAAAATGCAACCTTGTTATCATTTCTACACATCACCTATACACTTTGATGACAATGGACACAGAACTGATGTTATCAGACCTTGAGGAATAAATTAATGCTATGGAATGCACACTGGTGCAAAACAAAAGGGAGAGTAAATTAATCTTCTCACACTGTGAGAGGTGAAGCAGAATCATTAAAATAAGAAGATATCCAAGCCCCTAGTATTTTTAAAATTTTTCCCAAACTAAACCTGAATGTTTTTCAGGCTACAACATCTCTGTCACCTTCTCCACTGGGTTGGCCCAGAGTATGAGTGTATGAGGGAATATGAGCAACACAGAGAGCCTCCTTCCACCAGTGAGGAAATAAGCCCTCTGTCATTTGAAAACTAATTTTTCCTCTTGCTCTTTACCTGTCCCAGCAGGGATACACAAGAGCTACTTTGCGTGGTAGCACTAACAGGTTTAGATAACTATTTTTGTGGCACTCTCCTGCATGTGGGAGAAGGTGTCCTTGAGAGCACTGGCGAGTTTTGGCCGGGCAGCGCACACAGATGCACAGGGACAGGTGTGCCCCTGCTCTGGCCGTGCTGCCCGGTGGCTGGAGGCCAGCCAGCTCTCCTCAGGGCGCTGTGCAGCGGCCGCACTGCCACGCTGAGCCCCGGCAGCTCACAGTGCCTCGGGCAGCCTGTGCTCTTGGGGTGCTTATCCAAAAGCCTCAAAGAGACCACAGAGGTGCACACACTGTTTACCAACCCCAAAGCCCAGGAAGACACAGGGGATTTTTTTATGCCATGCTAAGTGAAGCTAGACCATCCAAACTACGTCCTCATGAGCTGGGACCGTGCAGAAAGTGGTTGGTGCACTGAATCTCCCAGCACGGATTCCCGTGCTGCTTCCGTAAATTGTGGTGCACCCAGGCACCCTGTGACAGGATGGACACAAGTGCTGATCTGCTTCCCTGGTAGAGCTAATAATGTCAAGACACAGCACTCTTCATCTTCACAGCACGTTTGCTGTCACTTACCTGGGCAGCGATCTCGAGGCAATGCAAAATCCTCGGCAGCAATCTCGAGACAATGCAAAGTGCAACCAGAGAGTGTCTTGGCATGGGCAGGCAGCTTTTATCTGTCCCTTGCTGAATTCTGTCATATAAAACTACAGCTGGAAGAGTCTCTCAGCTTCTCCTGTGGAAACTGGCTGAGAAAGTTGGGGTGGTTCAGGCTGGAGAAGGGAAGGCTCCTGGGAGAACTTATAGGACCTTCCAGTACCTAAAGGGGGTTAGAGGAAAGCGGGAGAGGGACTGCTGACAAAGGCTTGCAGTGATAGAACAAGGGGAAGTGGCTTTAAACTGAAAGAGAGCAGGATTAGATTAGATATTAGAAAGAAATCCTTTGCTGTGATGGGGATGGAACAGAGGTTGCCCAGAGAAGCCATGGATGTCCCATCCCTGGAAGTGTTTAAGGCCAGGTTGGATGGAGCTCTGAGCACCCTGGGCTAGTGGAAGGAGTCCCTGCCTATGGCATTAATATGCTGAATCTTGAGATAATCTGTTGTTAGGTTGTTTTCCAATCAAAACACAGCCATTTATGTGTAGGTTTTTTATATAACTTTCATGCCATAATGAGGCTCCTTGGTGAGTTCATGGAAGGGGCTCCACTGAGGCTTTTGAAACACTAAATTAACCTAGTAAGATCCAACATCAAATCCTTATAATTATGATAAAAAGCCTGTAAAGTTCAGGTTTGTGAAAGCTATTGAGAAAATCGAGGGAAAAAATCAATGCTGAGATCTTGCTTTTACGCATTTTACTGGTAATTGGGTCATTAGAACTAGTAGCAGAAGAACTAAGAATTGCACATGATTATTCTGTGCAGACAGCAATATCCAAGACTGGAAGTAACATCTTCACCTTGAACTTAGTGAAGACTGTTGAAAGGCTCAAAGGTATTTTGCTGGAGGAGTGCAAATTTAAAAACTGAGGTATGAAGGTAAATTTTCAAAGGATCAAGAAAATTCTACAATTAAGATTGAGTTTATAAGATGAATCTTTGCACTTCTGAATTCAAATTAACTTTCTGCACATATTCTTTGAATTCAGTCTACAATGTATAAATTTTTAAAGATATTCCTAGCTTCATCTCCAAAGAAAATTTGTGGAAAGCCTAGGAAAGGACATAAACACAGGAAAAGAAAATTGCACCAAATAGTCAAACTTATTATTTGACAATTTTCCACTTCTGAAAATCATCAGCTTATGAGGACTTCAGTATCTCAGATTTCACTATCAATATCACAAACTATCTTGAGAGAAAAGATAATGCTCTCTATTTATTGAATATATACTGCAGAGGACATGGAAAGAATGATTTCTGGAAGACGTCTCTCTTCGGCCTGGAATCTTTTCTAAAGCCATCCATAGAAAAGTTCATTTAAATCCTTGCTACAGAACACTTTTAAAGCAATATGAAAATAATTAAGACCTTCCTATAGCTGTGATTTGTTCTACGCAGTCCCTCCCTAAACAATTGTACAGTCAACTTTTGATAGTTTTCCGTAGATAAGGAAATTCACTCTTGGCCAGAAAGGCCACAAAGTCTACACTCCTCTCTCTGCAGCAGCTGCAAAGCCTGGAGTAGGCTGTACAATATGAATTTTAACAGCAGTAAACTGAGACCTAGAGCACATTAATTTTCCAATAATCCCTGCAGAGCACGTGTGCGTATCTCTGTTTCCCAAAGGGCCACTAATCTGAGGAGCAGATAAGCATCTTGCCCAAGGCCAAGAAGCAAACCAGTGGCAGAAATGGTGAAAGCACCTGGAGAATTTTGTTTCACAGACCCTTATTTTAACACCCAGGCCACCCTCCACCTTCTTACTTCAACACTGGTGAAAGAACTGCTCAGATCTAATTTGAGATAGGGTAAGACTATAAAAGCATGACCACGTTAAGAACCTCTATTTTCTTTGTTATACTGCATTTTCAGGGGCACGCTACTCCTCCAGTGGTTTACATTTTAAAGAGGTACTGGTATAAAATTAAACTTTTAAATTGGTTGAAACATTGCTGTTCCCTGGGTGTTAACAAAGAACATTTCCTTGTTAAACAAACTACATACATTTTAGCATAGGTGCATGAAAATGGAAAAATCTTGCTCCCACACTGATTGACTGAGCATCTTGTTAATCATTGCAGTGTGTATCATTAATCCATTATTCAGCTGTGATATGTTTTTCCTATGACAGCTTAAAATATGTAGTGAGTGAATACTTACTGAGTACAAAGCACTTTCAGATTATAATATTTTATCATGGTAAAGAAAGCTCTAAACCAACATGATTTGACACATAAGATGTGGCAAAAAGTTGAGGCACAACAGCCACCGTTATAAATATTTATAGACATACCTAAAGTCTTATATAAAGTTCATCCTGTTAAAGGACATGTTTTATGTTGTACAATTCCTCTTAGAATATCAATCTAATAAGCACCAAATGAGGCTGAAGACAATGCTGTTATAAAAAATGGAGAAAAATGATTAAAATGTGATAATTATACTGACAGTTTATATGCTCAATCTAATCAACCAAGCTTCCAATTTGTCATAATGTACACTCACTCATACATTATTTCTTAATTATAGCAACACTTCTATTTCGAAAGGCTGTCAATCATGCAAATGCCTATCATTTTTCTCTATTTGCATTTAAGAGATATATTTTTAGTTCAGATCCAAAGCCCTCTGTGAACCTGAATTAACCCCAGCTCTTTCTTTTGTTTGCAATGCTCATCCCTGTTTATTCCCTGTTTGCTGTCTGTGGTAGCTTGTGCTGTGTGATTTGCTGCTTTACAGCTCATCTGCTGCCAAAGGGATTTTTGAATCTCATCACTGTTCCTGAACCATGGTCTCGGTGATGTATGTGTTCTTAGGAGCTGCAGACCTGAGCTTGAACTATGTGAATAAATGTGTTTGATGTGAATAAAATTACCAGGCAATCTTTTCTTCTGTTCTGGATTTGTCTTATTAGCCCTGCAGCGATGGGAAGAGAGAAGAGAACCTTGCCTTGCTTCCATGGGTAGCCCTGCCAAAATCAGTGTTAGGGTTAGGGTTAGGGTTAGGGTTAGGGTTAGGGTTAGGGTTAGGGTTACGTTTAGGCTGAGGTTTAGGCTTAGGTTTAGGCTTAGTCTTAATATTAGGGTTAGGGTTAAGGTTATATTTAGGGTTTGTTCTGAGCTGTAGGATGTGAAAAAGTGTGAAAAGACATCCTTTATAGACACCTCCCAACATTTACACTCTTTTACATATTCCACTCTGAATTGCTCTTACTGTGCTTCTTTTGGTTTTTTTTAATAATATATTTTTAGTTAGTCTTGTCCCTTCTGTTCCCCATCTTCTCCAGCTTTGTTCTCGTGGATAATTTGAAGAAAAAGTTGGCGTTTTATGAGAGCATGGAGCACACAAGAAGAGAAGTGCTTAAGAGGACCCAGGAGTGGTGGTAACAAACAGAAAATTTAAGGAATTTGGCGGGAATTTTTCAAATATGTTTGGTGCACTAAGGCAGCAGGGGAAGATGTGCCACCAATGGGCAGCCTTGTGGTAAGAAACAAGAGGAGTTGCTCCAACATGATATATCCAGCTCCAGAACTGAGAATTAAACCCCATCTTTTCCAACCTTCTTGATTCTGTGATTCTGTGAAATGACACCCCAGCAGGAATCACTCCGCTGCATGCTATATTATGTAGCTTAATTTTCTTTTGCTGTTATATGTTCTATTACACTATACTCTCTTTAAAAATCTAATAATTTCTTACACAGGTATTTCATATGCAGTACAAAAACATTTTCTACTTGAGCTTTAGATGGTAAACAAACAAACAAATAAAAGAGCAATTCAAAGTTTGGTGACAAAGGAATTGAAAAGAAAAGACAAAAACAAGGCATCGCGCTATGAAAAATGTCAAGTTATTCTTTGAATGTTGGCTCAGGAAAATCTCAATACATTTCTGGTAAATGAGCCATGAAGCATGTTCTTAAAAATATGGTGTCCAGGAGATGGTACAACCCAATATTTTATCTTAGTGGTAATATATAGTACTTAAAAAAGCTTGAACTTTAAATCAAACACTTTGGGGAGGACGTGGAAAATCTATTCGTTTTTAAAATATAATTTAGTATCAATATGAAGATGAGATAGTAAACCATTTCTGGGAGCTTATTTGGTTAAAATCTGTTATAAAGTCAGAGTGTGGCTTAGTCTCTAATTAGTCTGCAGGCAATGTGAATGATCTTCCCATATCATCTCGACTTCTCCAAAACTTCTTATTTCTTGACTGGAGTCATTACTGACTTGCTGGGTTAAGATAAACCCTAATGCACACACTCATGAAGGATGCACCATCTTTGATTCAGTAAAATACTTTGGTGACAAAACTACAGTATTTGCCATGCTTGCAGAGAGTACAGCAAAAAACGACCAGAGAACCCCATAGCCTGCCTTTGAAAGACAGAATAATCTACTATTTCTAAATAAACAACGTGTCAGAAGCCCATTTTGCTCATATTATAATTTATTCTGAAGAAATTTACGTTCCTTATTTGCCATTCCTCCTTACTTTAAAAGATACCTACAACACATTCCTCCTGGGACAAGTTGTTGCTCAAATTTTCATCCACCTAAAGCAAAATACAAGATGCCTTTTTTCCAGAGAGCAATGACGAAATATATGTATCTCACACATATACCTCTTTAGAGGACAGTAGTACTAACACTTATCATTCTTTAAATCCTCTTGAAAATCTTGAAAGCAGGATGATGCAAGTCCTTTCATCTCTTGTGAAATAGCTTCAAAATTTTGCTCAGATAATAGCAAGTTACCATTACAAATTTACTTGTTATGACAGCAGGAAGTTCTCATGACAGACTGCGTATCTTACTTTTTGACAGACCAAACTGTATCTATTTGAAAAATAAACTACTTTGTCTTTTCTTCCAGTTTTTACAAGATTTCAGTGCAGGTTGTGAAGCAGCAACAGTGACAAGTCTTTCCGACACTGGAAAATCAGTGTGCAGATACAATTGTTGTATAGGTGAAATGGAGTTTCTGCAAAGATTGCCTCTGGAAAAGTCTTGTGTCATTTTTCTGGTCAATGTCCTTTACTTCCACTTGACAGAGCAAGCAGTTTTAGGAAGGACTCCAAATCTGACAATTTTGCACTCGATTTCACACTGACAGCTACAGTGTACCAACTGTTGAGGCTACTTGGGTGTCAAGCACTTCTCCTGATTCTTGTGGTTATTCTATAAGATAGGAGAGAGGTCACTTCTGTTTGGCTTTATCACATGTTAAAACACAAACAAACAAACAATAATTCTTTCAGAAAAAGGGCCACAGCCTAAAGCTGACATGTAGGCTCAACTACTTTGTTTATAATTAATAATACCATTTGAAATTACCTAGTTAAAGTGTTTGGTTGGACTGTGATTCTGTCACACACATAATTTCTCTTTCGCTCATCCTTTGAAGTCTTTCCTGAGGTAAGGTCGCTCGGTTCTCTTCTGCTGCGGGTAGAGGAGAGGAAAGAGCAGGCAGAAGTCAGGGATGTACATAGCTTACAAAACATTATTGATAGCATTTTGTGAGAACGAAAAATCTCCCACAAGACAGAATTTAGCAAGAATAAGTTCTTACATGCAGCACTTTTGTATCAACACTGTCCTGGTTTGAAAAGGAAGTGAGTTTTTTAAGGAAGTTATAGTCAAACCAATCAGTGGTCAGATTGAATATTGACACCTGGTATGACCACTGAAGAGATTTGTCACCTCTGAGAACATAGGGACATAAAGGAGAGAATCCCAGAGGAACTTGCTTTTGTGTTCCGGCTGTTGAAGGGAGCAGATCTCCTCCCCCGCCCAGCCTGAGGCCTGAACCCTGGGCCTGGGCCTGGCTGGGGGAGGGGCAGCCATGGGGCCTGAGCAGAGAGGTAGGCCAGAGCCCAGAGAGAGAGAGAGTGGAAGGGAATGAAACTGAGCCAGCTTCTGCAGGATGGAAGGGTGGAGAGACGAGGAGATGGTTTTTTTTGCTTTCCCCTACGCTTCCTCCCCCCAGAGAGAGAGAGACTGTGCTGGCTGAGAAGCAGAGCGGGGGAGG
>WEIT01041730.1:203869-214839 GCA_013389985.1 Dryoscopus gambensis | reverse complement strand
TTCAGAGCAGAAGAAACCCTCGGCCCCAGGGGTTATAAAATGGGGGGGACTGTTTGTCCCAAAAAAGGAGCTTCTGGTACTTGGCAAAGCGTCGTTGAATCCTGAGGGCAGTTTCGGTCCATGGATGGTGGTGAGAGCACCAGACATGGAAGGACACTATGGTTTACAAGAGAGACTCCTCTCTTCTTTGATGGACTGAGAATTGATTATTTGAGTATTTTTAACTGATCAGGAAATCCAAGGTTTTGTCTGATTGTGTGAAGGGTGGAAGTTGGGAGGAGGAGGAATGTTTCGCAGAGTTTTCATTCTGTTTCCTGTGTGTTTCTTTCCCTTTTGTGTAGGTTAAAAAAATTTTTTTTTTTCTTCTATTTCTAAGTTTGAGCCTGCTCTGCTGTGTTCCTGATCACATCTCACAGCAGTTATTGGTAAAAATATATTTTCATGGGCCACTGGCATTGCGTCCAGTGTCAAACCATGACAAACACTGAGGATTTTTATTTTGTCTAACATATGAATATATAAAGGTGTGTAAAGTAGAAGGCTGCTACTCTCCAAGCCATCTGAACAAGGGCCTGCAGCCAGCTGGCTTCTGGAAGGCAGGATGCAGACACACTCTTTGCCTGCCTGTCACAGGCATGTGCCAGGACCCTGCTTACCCCCTCCCCAAACCAGCAAAAGCTCAATTTTTCCAAACCTTGCATTTCAAATGAAGGAAAGCTTTCAGCTGAATTTGAGAGCTTCTTACCTGTAGGAAAATAATTTGTTCCAGGGGATGCAGGTTCAGTGTCCTGACAGAAGCCATTTCCAGGCTGACAGCAAACAGGTCTAACACGCACCTCAGAGCTTTGATAGGATGTCTAAGTACCTGAGGCTTCTCTGCATAATGCTTCTGTCCCAACAACATACTCCAGCAGTGGCTTCAGAAAACCTTCCTCCTAGGTTGGAAACAGCCAAAGTCCTTTTATAATATGGACAAAAATTTCACAGGGGTTCCTTACTCAGGTTGTTCATCAGGCAACCTCAACACGTCCACAGTCTTCTCACAAAGTAGCTCCTGGGTTCCCTGTCCAGTCCTATTTCTAAGCAGAGTTAAACAAGAGGTTTTCCAACGTTTCTTATTATTTTATTTATGTGTTTATTTATTTATTTATTTATTTATTTTACCAGAGACATTCACAAAATAGGCTTTCCTTGCTGATAAAAAAAAATAGTTTTCTTAGATCACTGAACAGATTTCCTGACATCCTAGGCAGAACTAAACTCTACATTTTCCAATAGTCTTTGGGAAAAAAGCTAACACGCTTTACTTCAAAACTAATGGAACAGTGCTAGGGCCAAATCTTGCTCTTAAAAGGCCAATATAATCTATTTCAAAGGGCTATGACAAATTACTGAAATAAGATATATTACTAATGTTTAACACAGAAACTTGCCCAGGACCTACCTCAAGGGAGTCTCATTTGCCCATGACATTCATTAGAACTACTTTACCTCACAAAGAACAATCAGAAGTAAATTTACCTTATATATCCTCTGAATAGATGGCTTCCAGCATAATCTTTGAAGCAGCATAATATAAAGCTTATGCAAACTGAACACGATAGGAAGCAAGCAAGAGACCCTTTTTACTTATAACCATGTAATAGGTGTAGTTATTCAGCATGTGATTTGAATTTCAGAAGAAAAAACTCGGTCATCACAAAGAAGCAAAATGCACATAATGTTTGAATTAGAGAAAGAGACATAAAATTCCTTTCCTTTTGGAATTTTCTCCAAACGAGAACTCCACTCTGCTGAGGAGTAGCCACCATGCTAATACCCAGCAAAGACCAAATGGAAAATTATCAGTGGAGAACAAAAGGAAGAGGTCCTAAGAACACACATGTGACCTTGACTCTGCCCGTGGTTTGTAGCATGCAGCTGCTACATGTGATTGTTGTCGAGAGAGGAAACAGAGCTGTGCACTGTCCTGGGGGAATATGTGTGCTGTTTATAGGTGGTGCTGAAAGGCAAGAGGGTGAAGCACAGCTAGTAGAGTGCTGGGGAGGATATAAAATGATTGAAGATGTGTGTCCTCATGTGTGTAATAGCCTCGGTTGGGTTGAGGGGCTGGGTGGGGGGAGGGAAAGAATTAAGGAATAGGAACGCATTCCTAATGCGTTCTTTATTTTCTCCTCAGCAATCAACAGCTCTTGACTTTATATCAATTTATCTGTCTGCTCTGTCACTCTTTTGGTTGATGGTCATTTCTTGGAAACTTCTGTGTGAGTTGCTACTAATGAATAACAATGAGTTGAAAACTTTGGTGCTTAATACTTACTTTTCTCTGTCTTAAGAAAAAGTGAGTTTTTTGCAATTGTGACAGGCTGACATATTTCAGCAACTGCTGTTTCCTAGCCACCCCTTTAGATTTTCTCTGTGATTGTGGTCTCCTTTGGGGATGGCCACATGAATTATTTTAAAGACTGGATGTGAAGTTCGGTTGGTCCAGCGTCATTTGTGTTCTTTCCAGGCCATCAGAGCAACTTTCATGTAAATGGCAGCTTTTGCAGGAGACTGGCTTTTTAAGTCAATAAAATTATGGAGGACACAGGTATGGCTTCCACAGCTGAGAAAAAGAAATGAAAAACAGTGGAATGTTGCTACTCGCAGAGAAGATAAGATTTGGCCAAAGAACTTTGAGATGATGGCCAAGTAGAATAAAACTTACTGATAAATAGTTGAAAAATCTACTGCAATTACTGCCCTGTGAATCCAAAAGTATTTTACTTAATACTAATGATCTTGATACTGGTACTGAACCATAACTAATGTTACAAATTTGCAAAAATTAAAAGAACATTGCCTAAAATATCAATGTGTCCTAACACCAAGGTCATTCTGAAATGATATGGCTCTTGTCTAGTTATCCAGACGACCCAGGAAGAATCTTTCGCAAGCAAACTTCACAAGCTAACCACAGATTTATTTAACCTATAAAGAAGATTGCTGACAAATACTCTAATGAAGCATTTTCTCCATAATTACATTAGCCCTAGGTGTGCTCATACATCCATGGTGCAGAGTATCTCCTCTGGCAAACGCCCTCTCCTCCCTCATTATTCCCTCCAGGAAAGATTCACCCTTCTCCCATCTTGTCAGCAGCTGTGCTGTAGCACACCCAGAGAGCCAAGCAAGCAGGCAGGCTTCCTAGAATGCTCTGCTTGGCTCCAGTTCTGTAGCCAGGGAGTGTCTGGATGTGCAGCGTCCTGTCTCTTCCACAAAGGCTGGCATTGCCATCTCTGAGGATGCTGAGGAGTCAGGGATAAAGCCAGCTCCTCCTAAATACTAAGGCCATTCAGCTATTCCACAAGGATGCCCAAATGCAAAAAACAAGCCGCCTGACAAACTAAAAGCAGCACTGCCAGAGGACATCGCAGAGTGCAGGTTGGGATACTATGAGGGTGCAGTCTGAGTCTGAAATGCAGTAAGACAGTATGCTGACAGTTTCACATTAGAAACTCATGAAAATTTTACTTGTCAGTATTTTTTGTTTATCTAGAACCACCTATTTCTAGGTTTAATATCACTGTAAAATTAGGACACCAAGTAAAATATCCTGGGCGTTGTACCAGAGGGGCCAACTAGATGCACTTCTGTGAAAGAAGACATAAAGAAAGGCTGTACCAATAAGCAGAAAGATACTTCCATGTACTCCACTCAATTATCTAGCCTCAGATCCACTATATTTCTATACTTGAGAACTATATAAAGCACACTTTGGGATAACTTAATGCTGCTCCAAGATGTGCATTAGCAGACATGCACTGTCATGCACAGTCCAGAAAAGCCACTGGCACACAAAAGAAAGGGGAGATAGGCAGAAAAGTAGACCTGCTCGGAAGACACTGCACACAGAGAGGCAGATAAATTCACATAGGTTCAAAACTGTGTTTTCAGATTTGGGTTGAAAGCTGCTCTTTCCAGTCTGCAGGTAAAAGTGGCCAAGTTTTCACCTTCACATTTAGTCCCAGCTCTTCCCCCAGAAGATCATTCTCTGAGCTGAGCTGAAAGAAATAGGAGGCAGAAGCGGTGCAGTGGTGCATGCCTGCTCAGCTTATTAAAACAGGAGAAGAAGGCAATATTTCAGCCCCCAGAAATAAAAAAAAAAAGATAGACAAGTAAGAGAGGCTAATCCATCTGATGAAATTAGCAGGCAGAGTATGTAGCTGTTTGAAATGATGAACGAGGTTGAAATAGCTACACAGGCTAACATCCAGTGGGATAATTACTCCAAGCTCTCGGGCTAAAATCTGTCTTGGAGGAACTGGGAGGCTTTGATGACTCAATTTCAATGGGCATGCTTATGAAATACATAGTAAAAGCTATTAAAATTGAAATTGTTCTTGGGCGGTATTCTGAGACTGGGCTACTGACCCTATCAGGCTGCTTTTAATAAGGTACATGCTATTTTTGCTCTTAGAAGTGGCACATACGTTGCCTGCCCACGTACTTAGTCTTAACCATTTAATACCCTACATCTCGTTTTGAAAAATTACTGTTTCTGGAGTGCAAAAGGGACTCCTTTCCAAATCATGCAAACAACCTTTAAACAAAACTGTTCAGAAGTCTCTATTATCCCTCCAGTTTCAGAACCATTCACACGGGAAACATTTTGTTACGGCTGCTGAGGGACAAAGCCTTTTACCATCAACAGCAGCTGTCAAAAAGCATTTCATTTCTGCAGAACGTCGAGGCGTTGCAATACATTTTATAGCGTTCTGGGAGTCTGAAAGTAGAGAGAGAACCAGCATTCAGCAAAGCTTCCTTCCCAGTGGTTCTACTTATGCTGTAGAATACTATTCCAAACCCTCATTTTGCTATGAGCATGAGAACAGGGCTAGGGAATGAGAGCTCGTGATGGCTGCTCTTAGTTTAGACACAAAATCAACATCTTGCTTCAAGTCTCAAGGGACTTCTTGGGTGAACTATCAGAGTTTTTTTGAAGGTCTCAGCTCCTAACATCCCTAAACACATCCAGGTTTTCACAGGTGCCAGTGAAAAGGCTATTGAGTATTGATACCTGAATACATGTTAAAATACAGCCACTTTACTTAGGAGCATTTGAAAACCTGTTCCATAATTTATTCAGTGTGACTAATGCAAGGAGGACATTTCCCTTTCAGCTCTGGGAGTAAAATGAAAACTGCCATGAAAAACAGCTACAGCTGGAGTTTTGCTAGCACCCATCCCTCCTCTGAAGGGAAATTCTATCTGATTTACTTGCCACAAAGCCACAAGGACAACTCTTGGAGCTGAAGTGTTTTGTTAATAGATATCCTTACACCAGGATATCACAACTCAGATTTCACTGAAAGCTGGTTCATGAAAAAGGGATTAGGTATATTTTTAGAAGTATTTCACCTTAGAAATACCTACATGGAACAAACACACTTTGCACAGTCCCAACTGCTTAAAATAAGTGAGACTTCAACTGAAAGGGAAGCAGTGTTACATCATCCTGTGGAATTGGTTTTAGCTAGATAATTAGCAATCGTCTTAACATCATTAACATATGAGAAACGCATTAAAATTACACTGTCATTGTACTTTCTAGGTTATGTCTGTGCCACATGCTCCCATGGATAAAGCAGATGTTTGGAAAGGAGAGAAATTTAAAGGAGATGAAATAGAGTGAGAATCTGAAAATACCAAACTGAAACTGGCATTTTATTAACAACATATGTTAACAGTGTGGTGCACTGATGCATGCATAGGAGAACAAAAAGAGGGATGGGTGACAAAGAAGATGACTATTAGTATTCCGCTCTAATATTTTTTACAGTACATAGGACTTCAAAGGCTGAGGGATGTCCATAAATGTGTCCACCTACACCTTATCTGCTCAGTACCTCCAGGCTCAGGTCAAGTGAAGTTCTTTATAATATTTAGTTCTTTGTTTTTCCCCTCCCCGTATCACCCTACACATTTTTAGCAGTCCCTTTAAATATTTGATCTTTCTTTAAAATATCTAAACCCAAAATTCATCATGATCTGTCATTTGGAACACTAACTAACAGGGGTGGATAAGTGAGCAAAGTCACATGGACATGCAGGAGAGGGGAAAGTGGAGCTTTTGCTCTCAGAGAAACACCAGACACTGAAACTCATTTTTCTGCAGTACAACTGGCAGGGTTTCTCCTGATTTACATAGGTGCAAAGTAGATGAACCTGAAGCCTTTCTCCTTTTTTTCTTCAGTTTATTTCATTTCATTTCATTTCATTTCATTTCATTTCATTTCATTTCATATAAACCCAGTATATTACAGCTATTTTATTATATCTCATACTTACTCCCTAGAACAGTAGGACTGGTCTTTTTAGGGAGGGATATTTAAAGTGATTCATCAGAGCTACCTCTTTAAATAATCTGAAACAGCTTTTCTGCTTATAGAAGAATTTTCAGATGCAGACATCCTGCAGCAGTTCAAAAGTGGGAGAAAAAGCTGTTACCCTCCCTGAAAATACTGTGAAACCCCATTTTCTGGACACTGAAAGCTTTCATTACTGGCTCTGGGTAGCATGAAATGTATTTGCCTACTTCTCATTTGCCAAACCACGTTCAACAGGAAATCTAAGCATCCCAGTATGAATTTCAAAATCCAGGGCTCCTTTCAGCTCGTGCAGGTGAGACAGGTTAAGGGGTAAGCAATGTGTCTCATAGCAGTGCAGGCACAGCACAGCTCCGTGTGCCAGCTCATTGCCCACACTGCTACTTTTAAATTGTTTTTACTCCATTTCCTTAACTGGCACTGCACTGGTTGCATTTAACAAAAGGACTGCTGGGTTGGGGAAAATAAGCTTGAAAACAAGCATTTACTGTTCAGTGGATGAGTGTGAAGCCAAAATGCCAGAACAAAGCTGAGGTACCAGGAGCTTTTTAAGCCTCATTGAGAGTCCTCCTGAGGTTTGAAAATGCATTTAAAAAGAATTAAATCTAACAACACATTTTAAAATAATCAAAGAAAATTGTATTGGAAATAGCCATCCCAAACACACAATAAATTGTCTAGCCACATTTTTAAATTAACCACACAGTGTGATATATAAAAATCAGCAATAACATTTTACAATTCTAATAATAACATGCAGTCTGCAGGCGTGTGATTCAGTACACATTCCTTGGGAATGTATTTGGCCTTTGGCCCTGTGTCTCACAGGGCTCCTGAGGAGAGAGCAGCATGCCTATAAATTTATGACTGGATTACCTGTCATGTGTTATTCCTTACCTAATTGTTTCTGTAACCTATCGTTATCCTTATTATTGTTCTTTCCCATTATCCACTTAGGACTGTTTAATGTATGTGTTGTAGGGGAAACAATAGAATTCCGGTCACTACTGCATTTTTCATGAAAAGGCTATTTTAATCCCAAAATACAAACAATATAGCTATACATATTCCCTGTCCTCCACATATTGAATTTTGATTCACACTTAAACATTGATTTCAAAAATTTTTTTTTTCCTTTATGATTATACAGAAACAAATGCTGTAAATTCTGGGGAGAAGAAAAATTTACCCTCTGCTCAGGACATCACAATGCTGGATGCTGGGAAATGGTTGGATGGGATGGAGGAAAGGAGTAGATGCAAGCAGAGCTGCTGGGAGGCAGAGATTAGGGAGCAAAATCAGCAGCAGCCTGAAGCGCAGGCAGAGGGAAGGCAGGGAAGGAGATGGGTGTGCAAGGAGAGCACCCACCCCTGTGCCTCAGAGTGACAAACCCCACTTCTCCCAGATGGCTCCTTTGGCAGTCTCCAAGCACCTGTGCCATACTGCAGAACTCTGTTGGCTCTGGATCTGCTTATGCCCTTCATCTAGCTCACAGAGTGCCCTTTACCCTCTCAGACAGCTTGGTATGATGGATCTTGATGACATTTAGCCAGAATTTTCTTAAACTTTATGTTTAATTTAAAATCATCCATGACTGCATTCAGATGACTACTTCCCTGATCACAGATATAAATCTGCTATCAATAGGAGTAGAAAAGGCAACTGTAAGTAAATTTCTTTGACTGTTAAGATTTATTCCTGGTATTTCCCACTAAATCTGTGGTAGTACTATGAGAAAATCTTTCAAACTGGTAGAAAACATAGCATTTAAGACATGCAATATTTTGCACAGCTGTAGTAGTTTACAATTAAACACATTAAAAATTTGACAAAGCCTCTTTGTGCACTTTACAATTTTTAAATACAATGCCCAATTTCCATTGCATGAGGTAGAGAGGCATTATGCCATTGCATGTGTGGTAAAATAAGGATGCAGCAAGGGTAACCAACTTGGTCAAGGACATAAAAATATACAGGCTATAGCCACTTGTTCCTAGAGGCTATTTAGCTGACTCAAGGCAGATAGAAAGTAAAAGAAAAACAATTGAAAATTTGTTATTTCTGGTCTAAAAATCATTATTTTGGGGTTTGGCAACTATGTCTACTGAAAAAAAATTGAGCCATTTCTAGTCTAAAAATCATTATTTTGGGGTTTGGCAACTATGTCTACTGAAAAAAAATTGAGTCAGACTTCCTTGGTAGAAGGTATTCTATAGACACCTATAAAAGGATTCTTCAACATGATTTGGAAAACCCTGATAGTTTAGTCATGACATTTCATGAGATAAACCAGCCTTTTTCAACACAGGAATTCATGTGGAGCATATTTTAGAAATAAATATTTTCTTTACTTATTTTAGGCCACATGTCATAGTCTAAAATTTTAGTACATCTTTTTTTTTTTTTTTTAAATAGCAAACGTATTAAACAATTTTATGTTTTGCCTTCAAAGGACAGTAATGGAAAATCATATCACACAGCAGCTTCTGCCCACGCTCACTAGCTAAAACCATAATAGCATATGTTAATGTATACTATCTAATGGACTTTTAATTCCCTTATAATTTAGGGAGTTGTAAAGAGAAAGGAAAAATGTGGAGGAAGAATAAGAGGATATCAGTATGCAGCAAGAATACATTTATAATTTTTGAAGCTTTAATTTGTAGGAAAAGGTAGATTTACGTTGCTGTCAGAATAGCATTACCATTACCTCTTTTAGAGAAATGTTCACTATTCAAGTATACAGTTTAAAACTCTGTCAAAGAGAATTTCATCTTTTAAAGACTGTTTTTCCAAAAAACCCAAAAAAAACAAACCAGAGAAAACAGACCCTGCTTAGTCTCCTTCCTGACCATTTCCCCCATGCTGATAGGATGGCCAGTTTGGACAGCAGATAAGCTTCACATCAAAGTGGGAAAACTGGAATTATTCATTCACTTAGGTACAAGAAATGTCTCCTCTCCCCCCAGTTTTATAGCATTGTTACTCCACTGAGCTGAGTCTGGGAAGAAAGTTAAGCAATCAAGCAATTTACAGTAAGCTCTGTTTTACTGCATGCTTTGGAAAGTAGGCTTGAATGATATAATAGATATTCTGTCCAAAAAAATCCATTTTACTAAATTGCTACCAGGTTCAATTTTAAATTGGTAAAGATATAACTCTTATTTAAAATCATGTTTTAAAGTGACACGAAATAACTTTTGCTTTTAAACATACATCAGAGCTTTAACCTGCAATGGCTCTGGACATTCCTAGGCGAGGTGCAACTTCTGTTTGTCCCATTAGAAAGCTAGAAATACAGTCTTTCCAGAGGTATAAATCACATGTGTTTCCTTCTCAAGTATCACAAATACCAGATCTTAAACCTGTCACTGGTGCTGGAAAGTATACTGGGAATAATGGAGCTCAAGCCAGTGCAATTTTAGAGAGGAAATTCTACTTTTTACTGAAAGAAGATAATTCATTTTAGCCTCTTGTTTCTTTGAAACATGTCAGCTCAGGGCTTTGGCATGTTAAAGAAAGCATATGTTAAAGTAATGTCGGGCACCTTTGATTACAAGCACTGACCCCAGCCTAGGAAGGCATTTAATCTTCTAGGTATACTAAAGATGTGCTTTGAGACGGGCATCTCATCCCTGAAGTTAAGGAATTCCATTTCACTGGAAAATTCCTTTTTTAGAAATTACCTAAAGTTACATAAAGGATAAAGGCTACATATTCAACATAAACAAAGTTCCATTTTTAATTCCATTACCATCTCCAGTAGAGGAAGGGCAGAAAACAAGGGAGCATTCTCCACCCTTTGAATGCTTGTACACACCATTGGTATTGCCCCAGTATAGACAACACAGGCTCAATATTTCTGCAGCATCTCTCAAGAAGCTGATGGATGCCCCAGAAAAGGAAACCATCCCACTGATCCAGAGATGTAGCTGTCTACAAAGGTGAGTACATGATGCACCACAGAGAAAATGTCTTCTATTTCCCCAGTGCAAGCAGTAGTTTTTTTCTTGCAGATAAACAGTAAGGATCCTAACCAGATCTTCACAATGGATACATTTCACTGGAAATATTAATCTCACCTTACAATAGCATTTGAACACATCTCTGATTTTCTTTAAGTCCTCACATTCTTTGCTGGGTTAAGGCTCAAACAAGTATTATACGCAACAGAGTTAATTCTGGTTTATGTATATTTGTGTGTGTGTGAGTCACTCTGTTTAGGTCAAGTAAAATAAATGTAAAGACAAGCATGTTAGCGGCAAAGTGACCCTTTAGAAGTCCTAAAAAATTACTCTTGCAGTCCATAGTCCAACATTTAATAATGCTGAACTTGATAAGGGATCTCAGAACCTGAAAAAGGAGATCTGAAAGGCACCTTTATATAAAACAATTGATTTGCTTCATTTCATTGAAATGGCTAATGCTTTGATGGTTCATATTTACAATAGCTTGTCCTGTTCTTCAATGGAGTTGATATGTTGAAGTCTTTAACACCATAAACTTGATCAAAACTTCCTGGGTAATAAACAGAGCGGATTTAAGATGTGAGCCCCCCCCCCCCCCCCAAACTCTTGAACCCCACCCTGTGGCCCATTT
>WEIT01041730.1:160532-203821 GCA_013389985.1 Dryoscopus gambensis | reverse complement strand
CCCCCCCATCATACTACTGCAGCCCATCTGTGTGCCAATTTGTAACTAAAGACATCAAGAAATGTGTTCTTCATGCTCAGATGCCCTTGGTAGTTGAAAATAGTTCTGAGAGCTCAATATGCAAACTGGGTTCAGAGTCTGAAAGACTTCAGAGTGAAAGATTTGACCTTCTATAGTAAAAGGCTGTATCTGGCTAAATCTACTACTGAAAGTAGAGATTTTGCACACCTCACAATGAAATCTGGATTTTGAATTTTACCTGCCTTGAAAAAAACCCTAAACCCGAAACAAAATCAACCCCCAACTTTCTCCCTATCTTTCAGCTAAGCATAACTGTCTTTCCACCATCCCAGAATTTATATCAACAGGGAAAGTTTCCATGATCATACGCAGCCATATTTGGGGGTGAGGGGCGAGGAGTGGTTGAAGGTTTTGGCAGCAGAAAATGGAAACTTTAACTTCTCCTTGTCACACATGAGAAGTATCACTCCTGCACATTGTCAGCTCTGTGTCATGACCACTGTGTCCCAGTGATGGGATGTTTTGGCAGGACTTCTGGGAAGTTCATCTCTACTCATCTGTATCTCCTCATCCTGTCTGCTCAGTTAATTATTTATTTGTCAAAAAGAGTAAACAATTTGATAAAATAATACATAATCCTTAGTCTGGCAATGCTACAGTGACAGTGTGGCAACTGGATTTGAGAACTAGGCGACTACACTGAGAGCAAGGTTACTTATCACACACTTTATGCTGGCACATATCACTGATAATGTTTTTTGTCATGCTAAATTACAAGTAACATTGAAATTTTAAGTGTGTTTTAGCAACCTTATTTATGTCTGACTCTTGAAGCTTCCTCCTTGCTTTCCATCCCAAGGGTATTTCAGAGACTTAACTACCGACTATTAATACTAGAGAAATATATTTGTAGTACTTGCTGCTCTCACGTTTCACTTTGTCACTTGTTTGCTTGCAAACCATTGGAGACACATCTCAAAGCTTATTTTTAAGTATGGAGATATGCAGATAGGTGTCCAGTGTGATTTTCATACAGGCTTGGTGTCTGACTCCCATAAAACCAGTAACTTTATAAAGCTGGCTGAGAATCAGAGCCTCCATCACAGACATTTCAACAATTACATTTCTTTGTGTGACCACAGACTTATTAAATTCTTTGAGCAAAACTCGTCCACATTCAATATATTGCCATTAATGCCTATAAACAAAGATTTCCCCTTATTCTTATCTACTATTGTCACATTAAAAAAAATTTTAAAAAAGGAGAAAGAACAAATAAAATTGCAACGAACTCAAAAACTCTGTCAGCAACAAAGAGGACTTCTTGCATAAAGTTCTGCCTGATGTGCTGCTGTAGAGCAGCTATATGGACTAGTGTTCCTAAATATGAATCATATTTTCCCTATTTCTGCACGTCTAGCTGCCCTTTTGACACTCTGATTCCATGAATTCTTTCAGCAATATGATTAATTGGATCAACATATAGCTTTATTATGTTGCTCTTTTTCTTAAAGCAAGTTATCTGCGTTTCTAGAGATGAAAACAGGTTTGTTTTCTAGCAAAAGTAAGTCTATGTGTCTGGTCTTCAAAAAGACCATACTCTCTATCTGTTATGTTGTTCAACACAAGTAAATACATTGATTTCCAGCAAAGATCTTCATAGAACAATAAAATCTAACTAATAAGAAGAGCATGTATAAATACCAGAGAAAAATATAACAATGAAACCACCTGCAAATTACAAAAAAAAAATGTCTAATCCAGGGGAGTAGAAAAAAGGGTTAAAAAAATTGTAAGAATTCAAGAAGCTCAGATGACTTTGGAAACACAGATCAAAAACAAAGAGAGTGGAAGTATAATTAACTCCATTACTGCTCAGTCAAATGAAAACAGCTGTGACACCCTGTCTTATTTATGACAGCAGCAAATAGCTCTATTCCCTTGCTGGTTATTGCTGTAGGACAGCAGTGGTTCTACAGCAGGTGAAATAGAAACAAGCTGCTAATATTTATGTCACTAGATCAGGTTATGGATACAAGATTTATGCAAAAGTTCTATAAAAATATCCAAGTAGCTTTTATATCTTCTGCAGCAATCCTTTTCCAGTAGCAAACTAAATATCTCTTTATTAAATATGATCCTATGCTCTGAGTCGTACCAAGGCAAAAAGACAGCTCCCCCACTGCGGAAGATGAGAATGTGTTTTCACTGCAAACCCTGTTTTGTTCACTCTAAAACATAAATAAAAAGCTTTTTAGCTCTTAAAACCACTCAGTTATTTTCAAATCCAAGCTAGATTTTGTCAGTGTGGAGTGGGATATGTGGTAGCTTGGTAAGAGAACTATTTGCTGTATTTTGAAAAGCCTGTGCTTTTAAAAGTATGGAAAGCAAAGACGAAAAACAGCTTTCAGAATAAAACCCTTACTTTACTAGAAAATGTCATTACCTCCTTTGATATTAAAAAAAAGTGTTAGTGGGCAGATTTTCTAAAGCAGTTTTTTACCCCACTGCTTTAATCACTGTGCTTACCACACCTAATCGGTCTTACTCAGACTAACTGCCCATTAAATAATGACTGAAAATAAGATTGTCAATAACAGGACAGAAAATAAAGCAAGTAGGATGTTGCATACTTCACTGCTAACCTTTTTACCCTCTCCCCTGCTCATCACCCTCCCTCCTCCCATTCCCCTCCAGTTTTGATGTTGCCTGCACCCCCCAGCTCCATTGGTGCATTGACACTTGCTCTACAGCGCAGCCTCTACCTGCACCCCCACAGACCCAAACCCTTTATTTCTCCACCCCTTTTCCATTATGCACCAGGAGTTTGCTCTCTAAGCCCTTCACTTTGGTCCCACGGGGCCAGATTCCCTCTCAACAGCCCCTCCCTTCCAGTGGCTTTGGGCAACTCTGACACCCTGCCAGAAGAGGTCATCTCCTCCACTTACCCCATGGATCTCACACCACAGACCCATGTGACAAACTAGGTCCTGATCCCTCTCCTAATGCAATAGCATATGCCCAAATGCTCCTTCCCACCCCTCCCAGCATCACACTTTCCCCCCTCTTTCTGGTTGTTTGACACAAAGAGTACCGTCAGGAACCCTCTGGGTTATGGCTATGCTGGAACTCCTTAACAGTGCTGTGCCACTATCCCCAAGTTACCCAGGAGTAATGGAACAGATGAATTTGGGGACCAGACAGATGCCACGTGTCTTTGTGTCCCTTTGTGTCCCCCATCTGCTTCTTGCCTTTTTTTTTTTTTAAATATTTCTCCAAAATCAACCGTGTTCATTATGTTCTCTGGGATTTTTTGGGTCCTTCAACTGCATATCCAAACAATGTCATCAAGCTGATCATGAGGGTTTCAGACGTGGGTAGAAACAAATCTGCCCTTTTTCTACCTCACAGATATGTGGTTCTAAAGGGTTTAAGAGTTCCTCCTGTTTCACTGAAAACAATGTGCAGAAATCGGCTGAATAACTGCATATGCATTTAGGGATTTATTTATGTATGAGCACAGCATAGAATGTGGTGAGTTTTCCATGTAGTCTCATCATTAAACCCTTACTCGGCCTTTTTGCACCTGTCTGTAAGAAACCACAGGCATCACCTCTCTTTGTGGTAGCCTTTAGCATCTTGACTAGCCTTGAAGACATTTTTTGATCCTTACTCTTCCAGCAACTCCTGGAAGAGAATACAGGAGTGAATCCCTGGATCTGACAAAGCTGTGAGCAAAAGTCCAGCTGGCCTCAGCTGTACTAAGGTCGAGCTGCTGGCAGTCCTGTGGGCACGTGCACAACAGACACATTAAGGCTACTTGGCATTTTAACACTAACACTGAGCTGCTACTTCCAGCTCTTCCACAACCCAGATGTTTTTGCCTCAATCTGGCAAAAAATTTATCCCAATTTTGAGTGGCAGTGGTAATAGCTCCAGTTTTTAACTCACAAAGGGATGAATCCTGCCTGTGTTTACTTCCTGCAGGATGGAGAAGCAGCTCTAGATGCCTGTAGGAAATAAGGATATAGTAAACATATTTTCTAGACCTTGTCTTAGGCAATAATATTCCTCATTCCTGCCTAGTACAAACCTTAGACCCATATGATAATTTATGCAAGCAATGAAAATTATGAAACTGGTAAACGCTTGCTTGGATTTGGATCACAAATCAGACTCGCCCAGACCTCACTGAGATCCCAGATTCCAGGAGAGACCCTGCATTTCTTGGCTTTCAGCCTCCCTGCAGCTGCAGCACCATCACAGCTGTGAAGGCAACACGCAGTGGCCAGCTGTGCTGGCAGGGCAGGGCTTCCCACGGAGCCATCCCTGTGATGGCTTACAGAGCTGCTCACAGAGCCCTCGGACAAATGAGCTGAACATCCCTGGCAGCCACAGCCACCTGGGATGGTGATGGAGATGGTCAGATTCTAAAACTTGTTATGAAATTCCATTTTTGGCTCCTCTGGGGGAGTTATTTTGTTGGGTAGGAAATTGCAGCCAGCTCTAGGGAGCTGTCACTCTGCAGCAGCCCTCAAGCATGACAAATCACAGAAGACCCAGAGCACAATGAAGACCTGAACTGGTCAAAAGAAGGGCAGGGTATAAGGGATGGTTCACAGGGCATGCAGCTGGCAAGGCTGAATCCCTTCAAATCTTGGGTCAGGAGATGGATTGTGAGGGAACTGAGGCACCTGCACAGAGAGGGCTGATATCCCTCAGAATTCAAGGAGGCTTGCACCCTGTTGGACTAACAGATGTAGGAGCACAGGACAGCCAAGATACCTCAAAGGATGTCACAAATCCAGGTTTGGGTTGCTGGATCAAGCTCTGAAAGCTGACAGTGAGTCCTGGACCACTGTCACAGGAAATCATCCTTCTCTTGCCTTCTGCAAAAGGTTGTGCCAAACACAAGAATATGGCTGACATGGTAATGTGAGTGCTGATACAGGAGACTTCATCACTACATCTCTCTTTCTATTTTGTAGCTTGCCATCAGCATGACTAAAAGCTTTCCTCTATTATAATAGCAAAATCAGATGATCCTGACATTTACTGATGAGGAAGCATATGAGGCTACACACAGTCAGCACCAGAATAAACAAAAAATAATTCTGTAGCCTTAATGACAGATTCACTTATTTTGGCATAGCTTCCCAAATTTGGTCTACAACCTAAATACAGGCAATGTTTAAAAACTCAAAGCAAGAAATGCAGGCTACCCTGGCACAATTCTGCTGATCTTTCAGCAACAAAAGAAGAATGTAGTCTATGAGGTATTCATATTTTTAGAATTAAATAGTTGTTGCCTTAAAATAAATATGATGCCATTTGATACAATTTATCCAGAGAGTAGAAATATAATAGTGCTCCAAATCAAAACACAGGAGCTAAGAATAAAATGAAGAAAACCACATTTAAAACATTAACTTAGTTAAAACATTAACTTAGTTAAAACATTACTTAGTTAAAATAACAGCTAAATGTCAGTTTATCTTTCTGCATAGGAATATCTTTAACCTGCAAAACACCACAAAAATATTTTGTCTTTAATACAGGGAACAATATTAACTCTATTTTGTGAAAGGAGAAAAAAAAAGATTTTTAATTAACAGCTGGAAATTGCTTATTAACCTCAAAATAAATTAATTTCTTTATCTGTCCCTAGCCCACATCACTGAGATGGCAATAGTAATTAAAAAACAGATAAACTGTTTAAAAAGTCTATAACTTAATGCACACAGGCAACCTGAGTTCTTAAGTGTGCAGCGATAGAGATATTAAAAACCATCACACTGATAAGATTCTGCTTTAAAGATGAGACCTCATATGCCAACTTTCAACAGAGAGTGATTTCTTAAAGTCAAGCCATAAACCCTAAAACTGGGATTTCATGGCGACACTATAATTTATAATACTTCTGCAGTTTTCAATTATTCAGATGCTCATGGCCCAACAAATTGAATAATGAATGGAGTAATGAATTGAACCCTGACAAGATGATAACAGAAAATATTATGAGTAGTCAATACACAGTGGAACCCACTTACAGAAAGATCCCTCAAAGAAATAACTTGTTTGAAGGACACATTTTCTCTTGAAATCCAAAAGACTTGCGGGAAAATGTGTGCAGGAGTTGCCATTAACAAATAACGGCTGAAGGCATAAACCTGCAGAACTGTAGTATATTTCTAGTGACTGAACTGTGAATCATAATCATAAATAGACCAGTTATATTTTCTGTGGATGTAGGTTATGCATTTCATTATTGCTTTTTTTTTCCTCCCTCTAATGCCACAGAGAGAGAAAAAGAATGGCCATATAAATTCTTAAACACTTTAGCTGCAGGCTTAGCCTTGGAGGTGTGATGATATTCCACAGATGCTAAAGCACACAGGTCTTAACAGCATTTAATACATTTGCATCCACACTGCAAGCCAGAAACATAAATAATAAAAATGATAAATATACTGTTCAGAAATGGCGAAGGTAATGCACGTTTGTATCTCCCATCCAGTATTTAAAGGAGAAGTGCAGGCAGCCAGCAAATGCCATGTTAAAAAAAAAAAATATGCAGCTTTAAAAAAAAAATCACAAAAAACCAAAAAACCAATACAACAAAAACTCCTGACCCAAAACCAGACTCAAAGAAAGCACTATTCTGCATTAACAAGGAGATAGGTAGCTTATCCTACATACTGAAATTTTACGAGATATTGACGGTTTCAAACTAAGGTAAATAACACTGCCTTCCAAAAACTGCCCCCAAACTTTGTGCCAAAAATCAAAATAAGCCTTTTATGGAAGACTGGAAAATATTGGGCTAAATATAAGAGAAAAAAATACTGACTCCTTTTAGAGTAGATCCAAACACAAGGCCAGTTATTTGTGGCATGTTTTGCTTGAATCCATGCTCGATCTTCAGTGCTGGGTCAGCACTTTTACTGGGTTCACCAGAAAGACCCAAATAGCTGTACTATACCCAAATAGTAAACACTGTAAAAGCTGGAAATAAACTTAACAGCTCCAGACCCTTTGTGACTGTTCTTTTGTACTACCTAAGTTGATTCAGCAAAGAAAACGAGAAGGTTTCAGAAGCCTCTGAGTTCAGTTGACTTGGTTAAAAAAAAAAATATGAAAAGGAAATTCAGAAGTCCGGATGCTTTATATTCAATACTCAAATATTATAGTGGGGAAAGAAGTGTGCTTATTTCTGTCAAGTAGTGAAAGAAACTGCCTATTTCCAGCCTTCTGAAGAACAGCTCCAATAACGCAGGAACCCGTAGCCAGGTGGCACAGCCCACCTTTCAGTAACACCTCCAGGGGCTCTGTTCCTAGATGGGCACCTCTAATGTGCAGCGACAGCTCATCTAAAAGCTGCATCAGTTGGGAAAAACAGATCTACGCCTCAATCTCCACTATGGGCACAGCTCCCACCATGAGCAGTTGCCAGCTCACAACCCTTTCAGAAGCTCCCACGCTCTCACACTTGTATGAGCTCACTCCAGACCACCTCGGTCGTGGGTTATGGCTGGGTTACAGTGTACAGTCAGCCCAGACCACACATGCAAACCCATCCCCTCTTATTGACTTAAAAGGAGGATTTAGTCAGCTCTCAACACGTAGAAGATCCTGCTCTTAGGTCATGGAGAAATTCAGATCTCTCCTGGAATACGGTAAATCCATAATTAACTACATGGATGGAAGAAATAAGCACATAAACAAACTTAAACTGTGTGCATGTGATTTTTCTTTATTGTTTTCCTCTCATAATAGAGGGAAAATCAGTTATATCTAGAAGTTTGGACTAGAACTAGCAGTGAAAAGGCAAGCCTGAATTAAGAATGAATTGGCTTTGAAAATGAGATGCTGAGACAAAATCACTGTAATTACACTTTAAAAATCATGTACATCTTTGTTTGAGCATTTTCAGCACCCTGCTGGTACTAAGTGACCTCCAATCACATTCTAAACATTAAATTGCACCCTTTGCCTTTCCATTTTTCTTCAAAAATTTGTTTTTTAACAGGTCTGTCACTGTTCTTTTTCCATGAGCATTTTTTTTCTAGCATTTAACTCATCAGCTGTGGCAGCTTTCATTGCTTATCAAATCCAATATCCCATTATTGAAATCATTATCTAGCCATAAAAACACATTGATTTGTGTTTACTGTTAATATTTTACAGCTTAAAGCACATTTTCCTCACCAGAAGCATGATTTGGTGCTCAATTCTGTCATCCTAGCTCATACTGAGCTGCTGCACTGAAGCCAGTGGAATGGCAAGACTCAGTGTAGCACAGGGGTATGGCTCTTGACTAAAGACAGAAACTTTTGAATAAATTTATTTGAATTATGGCTATCATTCATAAGCTCAACTGCTGCTGAAGGCAGTGGGAACTGCTCTAGAGAAAGCCTAGCAACTAGTTTCATACAGGCTCAAATTGTTCTTGCCTTCCTTCATTTGCCTTCCACACAAAGCAGCTGTGAATGGGAATGCTAAAGGGAAGGACATTCAGGGCTCAGGATATGGGAAAGCTCTTTGCAAAAAGTCTGACCTGAAATGGTCTGTGTCACTTGAAAATGGGCTTCCTGAGCAGAGATTCAGCTGATCTCAAAGGGATGCTTCAGTAAAGACATCTAAATTTCAGCCTGGTACCAACCAGTATAATTTTGGTATGGTGGAGCCCTGCCCTTGCAAGGTGGGGACTTTAAGGAAAGATTTAAAGTCAAGAACATAACATTTGGAAAATGTCATCCAGCTACTAACAGGGAAAAATCACCTAAAATATGTATTTCTGAAGCAATTGCACTGCTAGAACATTTTCCAGTGGCATTTTCTTCAGCTGGGGCCTGTGTTTGATATTCTTCAGAATCCTTTTTCTTTCTTTTTTTACTAGACTGATTTTCTCACATAGAAAAAGCACCTCTATATCATCCTTACTGGTTTTTATTCCTCATCCTTTGTCTGATGTCCTTAAGAAATTAATTTCCTTCACGGAAAAAAACATCAGTCCTATATGGAAGGTGAAGAGCCCTGGGCAAGGCTCTTGTCTTTATTTACTCTGACACACTGGAGCACCTCCCTTGCGAAGGCAGGCTGAGAATGATGGGGCTGTTCAGCCTGGAGAAGAGAAGATTATGTGGAAACCTTATGGCAACCTTCCAGTACCTGAAGGGGGCTACAAGGAACCTGGAGAGGGACTCTTCAACTGGAGAGATAGGACAAGAGGGAATGGCTTCAAACTGAGAGACGGGAAACTTAGTTTAGACATATGGAAGAAATTCTTTACTGTGAGGGTGGTGAAACCTGGGAACAGGTTGCCCAGAGAAGTTGTGGGTGCCCCATCCCTGGCAGTGTTCAAGGCCGGGCTGGACGGGGCTCTGGGCAACCAGGTTTAGTGGAAGGTGCCCCTGCCCATGGCAGGAGGGTTGGAATGAGATGATGTTTAAGGTCCCTTCCAACCCAAACCATTCTATGACTCTACCTGTATAGCCTGTGGTGTCTGGGTCTCCATTAAACAGTTTGGGTTAGAAATGACTCAAAATTTTAATATAAAGGTAATTTGTTCTATGTCTTAGCCCACACATTAGCAGTAATAGGAAAGGCACTCAAACAGGGGTAATATTTAAATTCTGTTAAGCTTATTGATCCAATATTCCACAAACATCTTGGGCTCTCCAGACAAAAGACATCTTGTTATTGTAAAATTGCTATTTTATTATAGTGCCAGTTAGTTCTGTACAATAAATTTTCATCACAAAACCTCAGCTCTTCTTACGCCTAGCACAACTTGCTGCTGATGTTTCAGGACCTGGAGAAACATCAGAGTTCTTCAGTGGTTCTCACCTCCCTACACACTACAGAGCAACATTTATGCAAGCAGCTCATGCAGATGCAAAAATATGGGTTATCAGCATAAATCCACTGCTCACTAGGGAAAAAAAACTCTAATTCATCTACCAGGCTTCTAAAAGTTCAAAACTGAAACTATTCCTGATATTGCTACCCTATCCAGCAGCTCTGTCTTCTCTATGACCTAAAACATTAAATGAGCCCAACAAATCAGACAGGGGCAGCACTGCTGCCAAATCCTAGCTATGTGCATTCCATGTTGCCCACTTAAGAGCACTGCCTGAGTGCCTAATCCAGCTAGTTTAGGCAGACACATAACCTCTCTTCACACTTGGCCCTGGGATGCTGCACCATGCAGCTGGGCATGGCTGTGCTGGGAAAACAAATGCCTCCTTTTCTTCTTTGATGGAGAAATGCTGCAAAGCACATAGGTATCCCCATGAAATGAAAAGGCTTGTTAAAATCAGATGTTATTTAATGCCCCTTTCAACATGATGATTTTTAAATTTCTGCTAGGAGAGGTAACAACAGCTGTGCTGAGAAAGGAGGGGTTATGCTGCAAGTCCTGAAGAGGATACGTGTCCTTGCTCAGAGCCAAACACTGAGGCAACACCCATGGGTGACTCCAGAGATGTGCAGGGGGCCTCTAAGGAGCTCGCTTTCTTTGGCTGAACTCACCGTTCCTTTGATCACTGTTTAATCATCCCTATTAACTATTTTTCTTTTGCTTCAAGAGCTCCTGAAGATAACCTAAAGGGTATAGGTCATGTTGGCATTCAGTGAACACATACACATTGATACTTACACAAAAGAAACAACAAAATCAGTAACAGCAACAAACTTTTGGTCCAAAACAAATGGAAACCAGGGATGACAATTTTACATGAGGTAATGATTCACTCTTTCTTCTACAGATCCACTCTCGATCAAAGTTTATTCCTTATCCTATGCCCCTCTCTTCCACCACTCATCCCCACTTACTGAATGACAGGTCCGGCAGCCTTCAAAACAATAGTTCTTGTATGGCAAGCCAAATTCACTTATGAAAAAATACTGGGATTTTGGGGGGCTGGTTTTGGTTTGGTTTTGGTTTTGGGGGACAGATACAAAAAGACACTTCCTGTAAATACTGAGGGTGCCTCTAAATAGATCGTTTTTTAACCACAGATCTGATATGATTCAGCACACCAAGAGTCCCCTTCTTGGCCAGACCAGACTTTGTGGTCCTTGCACTCCTATGGTGAGAAGATACACCAGCGTCCCAAAAGCAGTTGACTCCCCTGGAAGTTCTCTAAACTTCATTCAAGCTTAAATTTCAAATAAATCTGGTACTGGTAATTTGAACAACTAATAATATCATCGGCATCTGACAACCTGATGTATGTAATTTATCACAAATTTGAAACATTTCTATAGGAATGTCTGCTTTATGTTATTGACACATCACTGGTAAAACCAGTTGCTTACACAGTAGAATTAAAAAATTAAAACTCCAGAAACAAAAATACATACATTATTTAAAACTGAAAAAATGATTATAAATATTGTGTTTATTCCTTTCTAATGGTTAAAGAAAAATGAAATGCTAAACCATGTTTTATTAAACCATAGCTTCTATGACATCTTCTTTTCCATAAGATTGTCTCATGTTTCATTTTACAAACTCTGAAAACACTGCTGGAGTTAACTCTAAAATAGGAAGCTGTTTGGATTTTTAAAATCATGCTTCACAGTTAAATTTACTAATCCAGTTAAAACTGCATCACTTCAAAGCCTAATGTGTAAAACATTTTTATCTCACATGCTAAGAAAGACCAGGTTGAAGAACACTTTTGACTTACAGAACATACTGACTTGATCTACTAAACACACAGCTCCACTCAGTTAAAGCCTGGTTTGGAACAGATTCCTTTATTTTAGGAAATCTATAATGTCACTCAAAAAATATTTTAAAAATGTGTACATACCAAGTCAAATGTGTATATACAGTCCTGATGGACTCAGTGGGATTCAATGTATTTAAACCACTGCATCTATGGAGCCTTTTGCTGGATGAGAGCTGTACAAAAATATCATCATCTGGATTAAAGAATAAGCATCCATAAAATTCATATGTAATTCAAAATTTTAGCATGGTTCTAACTGCTTCAGGCACTTAGATAACATTACGTACTTGGACAATCACATATGGGGAACACATACCTGGCATTTAGCATGAATGTGGTTGGAATCTGCCAGACTGGGAGAGGGACATAGAAATCTGATGGACACAGATTAGTTTTGGGGACAGGAATCAAAAGGAAATGTGAGTGCCTCCAACTTCACTGAACACCATCTGCAGAACCTGGCTCATGATGTGAAAGTGTCTCCCAGCTCTCCCAGCCAAATTTCTTAAGGATATTATCACAAACTATATTTCGTATGGAAAAGTCAAGTAATCCTGTAGGATTTCATGAGGGAATGCAACTGTACAAACAACTGAGCAATCGTGTAGACTGGTCACCTTATTCAAAATGAATACACTTGAGGGTTTTTTCTCACTCTCTATGGGTTGTTTTTTTTCTCTCTCTCTCTCTGCAAGCAGACTATTGAGACAAGGAAAATATAATTTCCGGAGACTTAAAAGTCACTCTCCTACAGCTGGAAGCTCTCTATGTGGCAGAGCAAGCATTTTGCCTTTTGCTCTTCACCTATCTTTTCACACACCTGTGCCTGGCAAGGCCTCCTCTTGTCACGGAGACAAAGTCCACTGCTGAAGGGCTCCAACTTGAATAGAGAAGACCATCATGACTTTTTGTGGGACTTGGTTCTGACACTCAACATCCTCCCTTGCTGGTCTCCAGCAGCAGCTTCAGGAGAAGTCAACGCAGCACAACACACAGAAGAGTTTGCACATTTGAGAGGAATTTTTTTTAATAGTAAAACAAACAAGGAAGGCGGGGGGAAGCAGAGAAAAACTTCCAATCTGATCATTAGTGTAAACCTAGTTCTCGGCACAGTATGGGAAATTAGTAGCTTTTAAGAAAGGGCTTTTAATTGCTTAATCTAAGTAATGTGGACAATGGCATACGTGTTTTATTTTAGGGTCTATCTAGCCCACTCAGAAAATGTAATGGACCTAATTTTCATTTAGTATAGGTCTGTGCAGTTCCTAAAACATCTAAATGGCTATTAATTTAATCAGGTAATTTAACTATAGCTCTAGAAAAGGCCACCAGCTAGTTGTCACGCAATGATTATGAGGATGACATTTCTATCCCATGATGCCAGAGGCAGACTTTGATACATCATTTTCTTTTTGAAGGTTAAACTCAGATAACCTGCCTTTGGCATTTAATTAGCTACATATTAAACACTCTTTTAATAATAAAATGATTAAAAATTTTATTGCTTCTCAAATGAGGCCCTTTTAGATAGATTTAATGACTTGGTTAGAGCACTGTAGTTTGTGAACCAAACCTTAGTTAGACCAGTATATAGTATAATGATATGCTTTACAGCTTGCAAAATCTGTATTTTATTCAAATGACTGCCATAATCATTTTGGGTAAAACTTATAATGCATTCTTCTGTATTTTTAAGTCTAACTGTTAAATGTCATTGAAAAGTAACTCAGAACCAACTGATTTCAGGATTTAAAGAAATGATCAAATTCAGGTAGTTACATTAAGCTGCAGCAGGATTAATGTACTGTATTTTATACAGAAATTGTTTATCCTTTTAAAAATCATTTTTTCACAGTTCAGTATCTGTAAAAAAAAACCCTCATGTTCACCTAGCAATGATAAAAAAGCGTGAAGTGGCTGACAGTCTCCACTCTTTATTTGGTATAAAAATGTTAGCAATTTAATGAAAACTGACAAAAAAAAAGATAATATTTTTCCCATTCCTGCATGGTAATAACAGTGTCATGACTGCAAAATAGCTGTAAAGATAATAATTCCATGGGCTGTGCCCACAGAGCAAATAGTATTGTAAGGCAAAGCAAGTACATGGCATTTAAGAATATATATATGTATGTTTTATGTCTGTGTGCATATAGATTTCTCTCTATACTTAAACCAAAGAAGCACCTTATCTACAGATTAGGGTAATTACTAAAAGCTCAAATTTTTGTGGCCAGGAGTTTGGCCTGCCAAAATCCCATCACCTTCACAGCCAGAACTAGGTCATCTCCTCACAGGCAGTTAGTTACTGGCAGGGACGCATAATGTAGGAATCAACCTACCATCCAGTCCCCTTAAAAGTGATCCCTTAGGGAAGAAGTACATCGTCAGGACAGCTGGATAAAGAGGGAAGTTCATCTCCAAGTCTGTCAACCTAGCACTTTTCATGGGCATAAAAATGAAGGAGAAAAAACAAGAGCAAATCCAATGAAGAACTGAAAAGTGGTATCTTTTAAACTGTACTGCCTTGTTTCCAAGTCTTTGAAAGACTTCTTGTGGCTAAGATCCTGCTGGGAAAAAACAGTCTTTCCTCAACATCTACTCAACCCAGTGGTGACAAAGCAAAAGCTGGAGCCTTTTAAAACCTGCCCTTTAGAAGCAGGAAGGACAGGTTATTTCCTTCGCCAAGATCTATTTGATAAAGTGGAAGGCCATCAGGATTGTGGTTATGCCCTCTTAATTTTCAAACTGCCCTAGTCCCTGTCTAGATGCAAATTAGGAAAAATCTACAAGTTACTCTGCTTACAGACTCAGCTGCGATGCCGCAGGGAGCAGAGGTGTGCTTCCCCCTGCTCTTCCCATGTCTCCTGTGCCAGGGCAAGCATGCACCGGTGTCCTTCTCACCACTGACATCCACACAATTTAACACCTCGGTTTGACACAAGACATCACAAATCTATGGAGTCAGGGCAGATGTTTGTGTCAGGGCCTCGAGCACACCACCAGTGCCCTGAGCAGCCTCTCATGCAGAGGTACCTGCCTTTGTGCCTTGGTGGTACATCGGCCTGGCGTCTCCCTGGAATGTGTAACCACCAGCCTACCTGGGCTCTTGGTTGACCCTGGCTGCTGCTGTAGCAATCGATCTGCTCCTCTTGTTCAGGTACTGCACGGCTGAGAAATTTCTGCCTGAGCTTCTGTCTCTCTGTTACCGTTGCCTCTGGTGCCACCAGCCCTTGGGAAGCAGCCCGTTCCTGCTGCGTCCTGGCAGGTTGCTAGTCGGTACAAAATGTTGGGCTTTGGTTTTGTGGCGTGTTGGCGTTTTTTTGGTAGATTTTGGCTGTGGGTATTGGTTTTGTTCTGTTTTCTTTATGCCTGGCCAGTCTGACTCCTGGTAACTGCCGAGAGCTCCTGTCGATGGTTTCATACAGCATTATGCCACTGTATGGACATTCATGGCATGCACCCTTCCCGCTTTTGTAGGCCAGACCTCATTTCAGTGTTTAAGATGCCTGCATGCCTAAGTATATGATATCTGTAAAGGGGTAAGAGGTGCTTTGTACCTCCCTTGATGCTTGCAGCACCTAACCTATGAGATGAGATGACATAAAACTTTAGAAGTGCCCAAAGGTAGTACCATATAGCGCATTTATATTTTATAACCTAGAAAAAAGTGTTGCCACAGAGGACCACCACAGAAATGTTTCTAGTAGAAATTGTAGTAGATCAAAGGAAAAAGACCAGGTTATCTGCTCTTGGGCAGTCCTTACAAAGGCAAATGGAGAGCATGTAAAATACCATCATTTCAATTCATGTCCACAATAAAAAGCTGTCAAGCCACTGGGAACCAGGGCCATGTACCAAGAAGTTAAGGTTACAGACACTATTTCTTCTCATACGTAGCAGGCATGTTGTTTCAAGAGACAGTTTAGCACTTGGTGATGACACTCACATGGTTGCCTTGGCACCACCCTTTTGTGAAGGGTGGGAGAAAAAAATCTCTCAGTTTGTCTTCAACCAGGTACAGATTTCCACTCCAGGAGAATGATGGTAGGGAAGAAGACAGGCCAAGGATTTTCTGAAGTACTAGATCTACAAGCATGTGTGGGCCAAAAAAAAAAAAAGTAGTATTTCTAGACTTCTTTTTCAGTATAATCCACTTTAAGCATGCCTTCCAACACTGTTACCCTTTCCAGGATGACTTCAGTTTTCTGGGGTTTTTGTTGTGAAAGCTGAACCTTCCTTTTCAAAACACCTAACTCTGCAAGCTATTGTTACTTCAAATCTGAGGAATAAAACAGCAAATCTGTCTTAAAATGCAAATTCCCTCTTCCAGTCATGTGTGTGCCTGCTCTGGGACCATGCCTACCTTCTGCAAAAATTCCTACGCATATCAGCTCCCATATTCTCATTTTTCTTTGTGAATAATGGCTATCCCTTTTCTTATGTTACACTTCTGTGCCCAGCTATTCAGTTTCTGCTTTGTCACAGGGGAAAAAGCTATGATCTTAACATCATGGGATGATACTCTCGTGTATTATTTTGCTATGCATCTATGCTGCAGGTGAACTGCAGTGAGTGAAGAAGGTTCAGGCAACACTCTCTCTTTTTACTCCCACTTTGAAACTATGCAGAATTTCCACTCTTTGAATACTACAAAAGTACTTCCTAGTGTGGTGGATTACATGGGCAAGGACTTAATCTATACTGAAATACAAATTTTTAGCCCTTCTGTGCCTCTTGCAGGGCCCATCAGGACTAGCCAATGTGAATACAGGGCAGAAGCTGTCCTCCAGCAATGCCACCAAGCAGGTACTTGGGTAAAAGCCTGACTTCAGGAAACTCTGCTGGCCTGCAGTGATGCTCATGTTTCACCCAATTTATTCAAATACACCACTTATAGTTAAGCCAAAGGTATTGTATTAAGGCTGCCATATTAAGCCAAGGTAGCCATTTGTTGCAATGAAATAAGACTTTTTCCCTTTCTCCTGGGCCTGTGATCCCACACTCCCGCATACCCTACAGAATCAGTTCATAACAACAATAAACATCTAACTTAGCAAAGAGAAAGTTTTCTGGTTGCACAGTCAGCAGAGCTGGCTCACTCAGGGATCTGACAAACCCCAGAGCTCGCCTAAGGGAACAAAACTGTGACTGGGACCAGGATGGTCTCTTTCAACAACAGTGAGCCTTTTGCTGTCATCAAATTATGTCCTAAATAGGAACTGAAACATAAAAACACCTCTCTAGCACTCCTTCAATAGAAAGACAAAACACAGCTGTAATTTGCTGAGAAAAGGCAGTGATCCAACTTTGTAAAAATCATGGCGTAATCACATAACAAGACTAGAAACACTCCAGCATCATCACATGAACTTTGATGACACAAAGAGATTTGGACCTGCACCTTATCTTTTAACTCCAAGCCACCTGCAAAGTAGTAGCAAATACAAAGTGCATCTGAAAACAAAGTACACTGCACTCAGAAACTGCAAGAACTTCAAATATTCAAAACCACATTTCTAATTATTATTTAAAACCACCCAGAAAAACAAAACCCAAAGCTCTGCATGTGAAGTTACAAGCTCCTCCCATGATTAAGAACTGTCAAACTATTTGTAAGAGAAAGGACACTAACAGCACTGTGCTGGCAATGATCAGAAGTACAACATTTATAAACAAACAAACAAAAAAGATGAGATGCTTCCATATAAAAGCTGGACACAAAATATAATGGGGTAAATATATTTTTCCTTTGACTTCAGTGGCCTTTCTGTGACAAGTGAAATGTTCAAATTTAAGAGGTAATTTTTGTTAAGATAATTGGAAACAGAAGATAAAGCTACTAGGATTCCAACTTTACTGCCAAAAACCATATGAACTAAAAAAAGAAAAAGCAATCTTTGAAATCCTGAGATTGGTACCCTGTCATTTACGAAAGAGTATCTGGTTTCCTACCTTATTTTCTGTGGATAGAAGTATCCCCTTCCTACTCTTACAACACTTAGACTTATATCTGCTTATGTTTTTTCTTTAGGAAGTAGAAGGTGGTGAAAGCCAGTATGAACTTCATATACTTATTTGTGAAAGAGAAGTCCAGTGAAACTATACATATAGTTTCATTCTTCATTTGGAACCTAAAGAAATAGAAAACACACAACTGTAAAGACAAAGTAGACAATGAAGAAGACTTTTATTTTCAGAAAGATGCACGGTTTGATCAATAAAAGTTTGAGATAATAGTTTTAAAAATATTTAGTGTTTAAAAAGTTAAAATCACACTACTAATTTAGTATCACCTTTTGTGAGTTGAAATACCTGAAGAGAAGTCAAGAAAAGAGCATTCCTTCGATATGAAGTTCTGGTTCAGCCCCTGGTGGCCAGAAGAGCTTCTGTGAGTTAAAGGATCACCATGAAAATAGGAATCAGGATGTGCTTTCTTGGAATGACCCCAAAATTACTTTTTCTCTTCAAACTGAGTGCCTAGGTTCTACTGAAAACTACTTTATTTCCAAATGAAAACTAGTTTATCCATAAAGATTCATTTTTAATTTCATGTTACTTTTTCTACTATTCTGTGTAAGAACTCAGAATTATGTGTACAATCTGTTCCTGAACCCAAAGCCTCATGACCTGAGACAATGGAAAAATGTACTCTTCCAGCATATGCTTCGGTCTGTGCCAGAAAACACGTGATCTTTTTGTTTTATTCCTGGCTTAGTGTTCAAAATAGTAAACAATTGATCTATGGTAGGTGTTTTAATTTATTAGGCATATTTTGATTAGACAGTTGTCTCATACAGAGTGATGAAAGACCAAAGCTGACTGCCTTTGTGGCAATAATGACGCAGGACCATCAAGGAAGTGATTAACTTTCTGCTGATAACCCCATTGACCAGTCTTAATATCTCTTTACCTCCACTGGTATCTCCAAAGAGGAAAGCTTCCCATATAGGTTACACATTCGCAGTAAGAGTCTACTGAGCTCAGCTGCTGTGCTCAGCCACATATACAAGATGCAATACTGAGCTTTCATTACTGAAAATTCTTTGCCTGTAGCAGTCTCTGTTGCAGAAGAAAAGTTGGATGTGTCCAGTGGAAGGGAGCATTTGCTCCACTGAGGAATAAATTACCAGTGCAGAAGGCCAAAAAAGAAATTGCTGCCCTTATATATCTCTCTCTCTATATATATATGTATCTAAACTTCCCACAAACATGTACAGCTTTTCCTGTATAGGACAACAGCAAGGATTCTTGCTTTTACAAAACCAAGTAAAATCCAGCTCTGCCTGACAACTACTACCTGTGAAGCTTTCCTTTCCTTATGTGAAGTACACAAAACAGTACTCCCTGCCCACACAACCCCAAAACCCAAAGCTGTTGTCTCTCTGTGCACTTGCTGCTTTGCTGTCTCCCCTCAAGGGCAGAATCTTGGGGGTTTCATGTAATTTGTATGAAAATGTAATGCTTTCCGGCTCTTTCATTTATGTTATGCAAAGTCAGTATTCTCCTCTCCAGAATTTAAAGCATATCCAGTGAAACTTGACAGGTAAGGGAGGGTAGGTGGAGGAAGGTCTTAGAGGTCTGAGAAAGCGAATATAATTTACAACGCCTAAACCCATAAAACCTTATTAAATATGTAAAGGCAGCGTACCTATCAGGAGAGGAAACTGGGTAGGGCTGGCCCCAAGCACGGAGGACGTGCTCCACAGAGACTCCCCGGTGACCTTCAGTGGGGAGAGGACTGTGTGTCAGGGAGCTTTGCTGCACTGTGGCTCAAGTCTCGTGGGATGTTCTCCAGCAAGGCGAGCTGCCGGGACACCTCTCCATTCACCCTCCCTCTGCATCAGCAGTGGATGAAGTGTGGGGTCTGTGTGTGTATTTGTCCACTGTGCCACTCCTCTGCTTGGCAGGGACTGCTGGAGTGAATGAGAAGTCGTTACCTTGTTGCACTACATTTAAAAACCGTTCCTGTGAAGTATCCATGATTTTTTTGCAGTTTCTGCTATAGATCTGATCATCTAGTTTTGAGCATATAGGCAGGGTGTAGGAAGTGTAGCTGCCCTGTGAACTATGATCCACCACAGCCCAGGAAAGCCCATCATTGGGCAGAACTTACCCTTGTCTCTCATTAAATTCTTCCCCAAGTCCTCTCAAAACAATTCTAAGAAGAGCATTATCAAAATGCTAAGTCTAAGAAATGCTCAATATTGGCAAATAAGTTTTTCAGACAAATGCTGGTTTTGGACTTTTCCAAGCATGTCACACTCAGTCTGCAGATGGTGCCCATTTCTATGATCTCAGAAGGAACAGAGCGTCCTTAAAGACCCCACACAGACAGGTACAGAGCCAGATCCTACATTTTATGGATTAAATTGTATGTCCATTGGTCAAACGACAAGAACCATTTACAAAGATTTAAAAATGCCCAGTGTTCTCTGAAAGGAGGACTAAACACATATAATTCGCTATGACACCAACTGAAATCCATCCTTCTCCTTCTAGTTCCTTACCTTCTTTTCCCCCCCCTCTCTCCTTTCTTTTTCAGTGAAAAAAAGAGAAATGTTCCATCTTAAGCATGGCACTCAGCCTCTCAGCTTTACTATGAACATGAAAAACAAATGCTCAAAAGAAATGTACCTGGCTCTATGCAGGTCTCTAAAATACAAAATGCAGTGAAAGCTGTCACAAGTCTTACTGCAAGTATAAAAAAAACTCAGGGGTTTTTCCTTTGCATGCTTCACATCTAATCAATTTACAGCCTGACAGTATTCCTAGAAAACCTTCTATCTCACTGTATAAAGGCCTGGTATTCAAGCATTTTTGAGTGATAATTCAATAGGATTAAATTACACTCATGTGACAGCTCAACCTCACTAATGAGGTACATTTCAGTAAACTGTTGACAGAACTGTCTGGAAGGCTTCTTTAATTTACCAACATGTAACAACATGGGAAAAGCATTAGTCAACTAGATGAAGATGAATAAGCACTGGGGTCTGGGGGCATTTTGCATTAACACATGACAACCTAAAAGTGTTTTTGTCATTTGCTCTTTTTAGCCCAAGGCAGTCACTGAATAACTAGTACCTGTTAGTGTGATTGACTTACCAAAGCAGCAGAAGGGATTATATTTACAAATGTCTGTATGGAAAACAGGCCAGAGAAATGTCTTTCTTTTTTCTTAAAAGATAACAGTTGTTTTGTGGGAAGATGTCTTACAGCTACAGCCAGGCTGAAAGAACATTTAAATCTCCTCAGCCTGCCAGAGTGCTACATCAATTATTTCATTTCAGGGATTCTTTAAGACTAGAATTTTTTTAAGCTTGTTTAAAATATTTAATTCCATAGAGCTGTTGACTAGCATTAGTATATACAACCTTTTACTCACCAGAAAATGTAAAAGGAAGAGTAAAGGATGCTGAGACAAACGCTATGGCTTCAAATGACATAAAAATCTTCATGTGTATCAGTTTCTGCACATATACTGCTGTTAGCATGCTTAAATAGAAGCTGGGGGATACTTAAAGAGCTGATGACATCATTAAACTAAGGAGAGACTCAGGGAGACTAAAACGCAGATGAAAGCGAGGACAAAACAATGCCAGTAATTTTAAACCTGCAGCTTCCTGTAGGTGTAAATCAGTGCAGGCAATTTTAAAGATGCGAAAAAGTCTCTTGCCCGATTCACTCAACTAATGTATCTACTGCATTTTTAAAACTAAGAAGGTTAAATACTTGCAAAGAGCATAAGATTTAAGCAAAACAGGTTGCACCATGACTGATGGGAAGTGGTCCACTGAAGAAAAAGTCTGCCTTTCTGTTTAATCAGGTTGTATATTCAGTGTATGTTGTGTGTGCATTTTATTCTGTTTTTCCTTGGTATCACCTCATGCAATGCTCACAGTTCTGTGAGTTTACTTCCCCAACAGAGACTGTCTTTTTCAGAAGAATTAAAACACTTCTTGATGGAGGGGGGAAAAAAGACAACTGAACCAGAACACAAGTTTTCCAGTGTAGTGGAAGCAAGATAAGCACCCTAAAATAAGACTGTGGTAGAGGACGCAGGGGCAGCAGGAGATTTTGTAAGCTTACCAAAAGAGAAAAATTGAAAGGCTGAATTCACTTGAATGGGAATCAGACCCCAAAACCACATAGCTGTCTGATTATATTCAATGTGAACAATATGAAAAGAAGAGAAACAAAAGAGGCATAAATGAATCTTGCCATGAGTAAAGCTGATGAGGTTAAGTGATAGATAACCACTGAGTCTTTTAAAAGATTCATCTTTTCCCATTTAGATTTGTGCTAGTCTGCTGCTGAGGGCTACAATTGCCTTAATTTTTTCCATCTGTACTGGCTGTACTACCTGAAGTCACCACTTCTTTCATCTGTTCTTTATTAAAACAAGACTTAATCTCACCAAGGTAACCTTATTGTCGTGATCACAAAATGAAAAATCCCAAGTTTTAACACCAGTTAACAGCCCTCTCCAGTCCCTTCAGAATTTCAGACTGGTAAATATGACTGATGAGAATAAAGAGGGCTACTTGGGTAACACCTAGGGAGTAGCATAACTGCTGTACTCTCATTCTGAGTGTCCCTGTCGCCTCCCTGTCACTGACGCACTGACACCCCTGGCTCTATAAAGCAGCAGATACACAGAACAACACAGGCACAATGTCAAGGACAACATTAATAGTGTAGAGTAACCCACATTTTGGCCCCTTCACACAAGTTACTTCCTACAAGAATAAAAATACTGAAGGTCTGGTGCTGGCAGGTGCTTCTGTCCTCCTCTGCTAGCCATCCTCCGCACCCCTTCCCCTGTGACCCTCTCTCTTTCCAGCTGCAGTGTTGGTGTTTCGTATAGGCTGTGCTCTCCTTCACAGCAAGTACTGGGGAGCCAAGAACTTTCAACTGCATTTGCAAAACTGTTTCGAAAATGTGCGGAGAAATGTCTCAAATTACAAATATCCAGAAGAAGGAAGAAGGGAGGGGAAAGGTGATTCTCATATATATAAGAGCTTGCTTAAAATTGTTTCTGAGGACCCTTGCACCTTGCAATCCCAGTGATGGCTGATTGAAAGCACTGATGCTACAAAAGTAGAGTAGAAAAATAGACGCGTGCTGTGCTGATAATGTATCTTTTTTAACAGTCTGAGTCTCTGGGGCTAAAAAAGGGCTGGTGCATGACTTTGTCTCTTCCTTTTTTTCCTCAACTCAGATGCAAGTGTATTTATTACGCAGCAAGCTGAAACCTTTTTGTCACAAAAAGTTAACTTTTTTTCCGTTGAGTTTTACTATTTATTGGAAAGGGGAATCACTTACACCGTTTTCACGGCTGCAGTGCCAGAGTAGCTCACAGTCCTGGTGCATTCATCGTCACGGAATTACTTGAAGGAGGGGTAACACTATTACCTACACTTTCTGTCTGGTAGATCTTGAGCTCAGAAGCTGGTGCATTCAAACTCAGTGACTTGCCCGACATTATATAAATTTCTCTGCCACAACGAGGCCCTGAACTTGGGCCACCCAAGGTTGTCTATACGTAAAAATCAGCAATTCAAAGAGTTTTCTTTTCAGACAAACCAGCTTCTGAAAACACCTAATTGCCTTCTTATTTGGTTCTTAGGTTTACCAAATGTCTGCAGCTACCAGATGACACCTTGAATAATTCTCAGGATAATATGATCAGGCATATTAATAAATCTATTGATGGCTTTAAGTGTTTTTCCTGTTCAGCTATTTTATTATTAATCATTTCTAACTATGGTATAATCAGTGAGTGAGACTGAAAATGCTGGCATGTATTGGCTAGCCAGGAAAAGGGTAAGAGCCCTAGCATCCAAAATACTGAGAGAAGTAATTGTCTAGGTTGTTGAAAACACAGAGATTCACTTTTTTAAAAAGCACAAAACTTTCCTAACTAGTCACCAGTATCCTTAGGAATAATTTCAACTGGTTTCCAGGGGAAATAGGCAGGAATCTTACAAATTTGTTCCTGCCCTTGGATACTTGACTCCTTACAGAAATCAGAACTACAATTACAAGGAGAGGTGCTCTTTCAGAGATCAGAGTTCATAGGTTTCCTCCCTTTTCCCTTCTAGCAAAAATACTTGGAATTAGAAGAACTTAAGAAACCAGTCTGATCCTCTGCAAGGAAAAGCAGCTTTTTTCAGGTCTATTTCATGCGTTGCCAAAAATATGCAAAAAGGAGGGAAAGTTACAATGCTGACTGCACTTTCGTTTATTTCTGGATGCCAGAAGGCAGCTTCAGAGCATACATGAACCTAAACCACTTCTCTTCCTTGATGAGGCAGTATTTAGGGATATCCATGGATTATGAACTATACTGCGTTTTTTCTCACACCCCATGACTTTCTCAGGCACAACAGATGGTGCTAGGGATGTGAGTGTAGCTGAATGAACACAAAGATCTAATTCATGTAGGCTCTGAAAGTACAGAGAACCACAGAATATTCTGAGCTGCAAGGGACCCACAAGAATCATCAAGTCCAACTCTTAAGTGAATGGCCCATACTGGGATCAAACCCACAACCCTGGCATTATTAGCACCATGCTCTAAGCAACCACATCACAGACATCCAGCAGAGACTCCATCACTGGGTCAAACTGACACTCCTCTGGTTCATGAACAGGGTGACTAAGCTCATACTCAATACTGTCATTCTTTCTCTACAGGGGAAGAAACTGGTCAGTGCAGAACTTGAACACTGAGGTGCCAGAAAATCTGGTTTTGAGTGCTTCTTCCCCAACAGCACCAACATGCACACAGCCTGAGCTTGCTGGCACTGCTCAGTCTCTCCAGCACCCTCAGCAAACTCCACAGGGCACACAGAGCAGAGCTCAGCAGCATCCCTTGCACCATCCCATAAGGGAAGGACAGCAACGCCATCACATCCTCCTGACAGTTCCAGAGCTGGATCTTGGGGCTGTTTTCTCTCCGTGCTGAAAGATCCATGAGTTATTAACTTATTATATGCCCATCACTTGTCCTGATTGTTCTGTTCAGTGAAGAGTGCCATAAGTTAGTGTCCTTTTTTTAAGGCTGTAACACAAGCACTTTACTGGTGGCAATGCCTCTGGGCAGTGACATCTGCAAATCCGACACTTTCCAGTCCACAGGCAGTGCAGGCAACTGTCAGAAATGGCACTCAGCTCCATCCTGTCCTCCTTGGCTCCAGTTCCTGGAATACAAGTCCCATTCCTATCTGTGCTAAACAAGGGTAACCTCTGGGGTGGAGGCGATGAGCTGGGCTGGAGATGCAGCACCTGCACATGAGTCAGCTGCCCAGGGTGGATCCTGCCTGCAGGTGTGGGCCTGAACAGCAGTGGAGCAATGACCACAGGTTAACACCCACCTGGAGGCATCTCAAAGCCAACAAACACCTGAGCAAATAGCTCAGGTCCCACCTTGTCCTTCAAAACACGTCCTTATTCACGTTTGTGCAGCACCACCTAACACAAGACAGAGAAGAGGCACCATCCCAAAAAATTTGTAATTGTTCTAACAAGTACAGCACCTATCCCAAAAAAGTCCACATTGCCTGTTTGCAATCCATGGCCTAGAGTTGCCCCAAGAGAGGAACTGGGTGGGCAGAGCGTGGGTATCCTGCTCCATCTTTCATCTCGGGGAGAAAAGCACACCCTAAGTTGCTACTGCTGCTATCCCTCTGCTCCTGCAGCTCGGAGCACTGACAGTCCCAGGTCTGCTGCCCTTATCTGCTACAAGATCTGCCAGCCAAAAGATGACACACATGTCTTGTTATGACAAATTGCTTAATTACAAGTTTGGCAATATATAATATTTTGTATTTGCTGCTATCATTAAAGCTGAAGAAAATGAAAAAAACATCCATTACCTTGAGAAAAGTCTACTCTTACCATAAATTTCTGATAAAGAAATGAAGTAGGTTCAAGTTTAATCACACCAGCAGTAAATCAAATATCAAATTTAAAACAACGAATTACAAAGAGCCTCCTCACAGTCACTTAGCATTGATAAATTAGTAATGTAATATTAAATTATTCATATCTTTTTTTTTCCTTAGGACTATAATGATATACTGTACACAGCACTGATAATTTACTTAGGCTGAGTCCATTCATTTAATTATGCTGCTAAACTTGGTAGGCCAATTGGTCATCATGAGAGTTTCCAGGCAAGCTAATCACAAATATATAGAACATGTCCCTTATTGTCCCCAGCGGCTAAGTGCTAAAATGCTATTTAGTGCTCAGAAGGTTAATGTCCTGCTTATGTAAATTGTCCAATTTAACATTCAGCAGCAGTATCATAAATTCTGGCTCCAAGATTTCATTAAACGTATGTTCAAACTAGTTGACCTTAAAGGTTAACAAGCACAAGTTAAACAGGACAATTATTTAACTCGCTTCTTATCAAGAGACTGAAGCGCTCTAGCCATTTAATAGTTATGCATACTTCACAATTAGAATTCTTAAAAGGTCTCTGATAAAGCGGCAGGTCATGAATTTTCATAAGGATGTCAGATAATAACTATTTATCTGCACTTGTTTTTCTTTCTTATAAACTTAAACTTTGATCTTAACATTCAATTAGAAACGATTCCACAGAGAAAGACTAGGTGACTCAAGGAGCTTGTCTTCACATTAATTTGAATCTAAATTAAGCTTTAAAAACATTGCATCCATATTGTCTCCTACAGAAATTAATTCAGAAGTTAGCGACCCATTCTTCATGCAAAAACCACTTCAGCCTTTCAGCGTCAGGCGATCGAAAACCACTGAATGCCAAATTATTACATCAGGTTAACAACTGTATTTTAATGCAAATCATAGGAAGAAAACTCTCCCTATACATCATGAAATAATTTGTATCACACACAATCAGCTTGCCTCGTACTATGTTAACCAAAGATGAAGACAGATTAGCCGAGATCATTTCTTTTTTACGCTGCCCTATTTCTCACACAGCGTCTTTTCCAGAGGCTTTGGTGAAATATGAACAGCAGCAGCTCCTGAAAGTGGCTGCCACAGCCACCACCACCTATGGCAGTGGTGATGCATTGAGAGCAGCTCCTCTGCTGACATTTCAAATCCCAAACACAACTTCTAAATGCAACAGGATCAAGTCATAGCTTCAGGGATACATTAAAACAGTAAACATACATGAGAAATCTCTGGAGCTGACAGTAACTATATTCCAAGGAAGTCATAAGAAACCTTTTTTTTTCCAAGCTCAAAGGTACAAGGTGATTTCACTTTCAGATAAAATAGCAACTACGGTTTTATATTTATAAATCATGCAGTTGACACAGTATTTTAGAAAGAAAGGAAATGCAACAGAAATGGAATGGTTATTTGAGAAAGAAAAAGTCTTTTCCTTTTTCAATATGATTCTGTTTCACCCAGCTCATGAGGATAGTTTAGCACAAAATTTTTTTCCTGAAGGTGTCTTCTGTAAATAGGACCACAGGACATTTTAGAGCTAGGGCCTAATTTTTTCAGTAATACCTGTAAAAAAATGCAGGTCATTTGAAGTAAGTCGCTGAAGATGGGAAGTTGGCTACCCATTTCCCAGTATTCTATTTTAAAAGTTTTCTGTCCTAAAAGAGATCAGAGAGCTACACTTCGGAAGTCAGGACAAATACTCAAGAATAAAGTTACATCATCTAAGCCTTGAGGGGAAGGGACTAAGACTCTGAGAGCTGCTACCTGCAGTACATTTAAGCAGCCCAAGGAAGTGTGATATATTCTAACTTTGTGAAATTAGCAGATTACTTTGGCTTGCTTCACCAGAGTTTTGTTTCCTAAAAGCACTGGCAAAGCAGTACACGATGAATACTCATTTGTCTTTCTAAAGGTTATTGAAAACCTTGCAGAAAGAAAAGAATTTTCTAGCATCCTGAAAGTGACAGCTTTTTATGACCTCATGTGTGGCTCCTTTTCCAGACTTCATCTTTTGAATTCTGGCTTCAAATTCTTCCTGAAAGAGGACATAAATAAAACTGAATGGCTAATGGACTAAAAACACTCATGATCAGGTTTTCATAACGAACATTATTAATGGCTTCCTTTGCACATGCACTGACATATAGTGCAATACTCATTTCTAAAGTAAGATTTAGAGCCCTATTTGCAATAAAAAGCTAACAGATGCAAATAAAAAATGAGAGATTCCATTACATAGCTACACACAATGGATTTCTATTAAAGATAAACAGAAACATTTTCTTCTAAAGGGAGAAAGAGCTTCATTAGAAACTCACACATGTATGTAGGATTCACATTTGTCTTCTCAGACAGACATGAGTATATTTCTTTTATTGTTATCAACAATACTAAAACCTTGGGTCTGATTTGAGTAGCAATGGACACACACATCCTATTTTGGCTCTTCCTAGAGTTGTGAATCTTCATACCTGAAAAATCAGGTTGACAGAGTCAAGATTGTCTCCAAACAATGCAAAAACCCCACCAAACCCAACAAAAAAACCCCCAAACAAACCCCCCCCCCCCAAACCCCACAAAAACAACCCCAAATAAATGTATATGCTTCCGCCGGACTTCTAGTCTTTCTCCAACATCACCCCACCACCACCTTTTTCATTTTAAAGAGGCAGAAATGAAATCCAGAAATGAAAACAGGCAATTTCGAGAGTTACTTGTACACAAAACTCTGCAGTCTCTCCAATTATTGGTTAAGATCACCACAAATCCTTTGCTCTCACTCTTCACAAATCCCAGATTTAGGGAAATATTTTTGTCCCTATTTAGAAAGGCAACTTGTTTTTCTTACTGCCACCATGGGACCCGAGGCAGCCCCATTCCTGCAGAACAAATGAAGATCCTGCCAGCATGGGGAGGTTCACAGTTACTTGGAGGCTGAACAGCCCCGTGAGCCTGACTTACTCCGTAGGACTTACTCTCACAACAAACCCAAGAACACGTACAGAACTAACTGCCTTTGAATTCAAAAGTAAAGCTTATTTCTCTGACTTCATGTTCTATCAGCAATTTCCTAAGATCCATTCCAAACATCCAAATTTATGGCATCAAAAAAAATTAGGGATTTCATTTGCAATAATTATTTCTGTTGGGGCTGCAAGAAAAAAAAGCAATTTGAGTTTAGTTAATGTTAGCATTCAGATGAAAGTTGAAAGAGTACTTTTATAGCAGGTTTGTCCATTAGCAATTCCATCATCAAGGTAAATCACTAGAAGTTTATATTAACAAACAATGACTAGTAATTACGGTTTTGCACAGGGAAGAAAAATATGGTATGTAATTCTATTTTCCCTGAACACAGTGAAGGATCTGCTACTGACTTTGGGGGAACCAGGAATTTATATAGTTGTCTTTTACTAAAGATGAAAGACTCCTAAAACACTTTGAAAAATAATCCCAATATTAATTGGGCAGGTGCCTGTTGCTGGAACACAGGAGAACTTGATGAAGACAGATTGGATGATGAATCTCTTCCAGCAACCTTCTTAACAGATTGGGCTTCTGGTTTGATAGAGCCACCTCTTCCTTTAACTTTAATTCAACATCCCTAAACATACATAAAACTAACTCACTTCTCACTGAAGAGTTTAGGTGCCTCTAAATACGTCCCAGGCCTGGTAAGACTCTTGATAGATCTCACCTTGTTTAAATGAGTCTTAACTACGGTTGTTGGCCAAGTTCTCATTCAGCTAAAGAAGTATTAACTGAATTCACTGATTTGTGGATGATTTTCACTGTGAGGAGAAGGGAGTGGATGAGGAGGAGGAATTGATTTTTAGTAATAAATTACTTTGCAGCAATACATCTGAATACAAAGTTTAGTTTCCTATGTTTAAAATGTTCTTGTGACCTTACTACTAGCAAAGTTCGGGTTCCTAAAAACATATCACTACTCGAAAATCTGAGAGTATGACAGGAGACCAGTTGTAAACCAATTCCCATTGTGCTTCAGTTGTCAGGAGGGCAAGAAAAGATTAAAACTTAATCATTTTACAGAATATTTGCTGATGTGAGAATCATGGTTTTTCATTAGCAATTGGGTGCAAGTAGCACATCACAGAAACAGCTCATGTGCCTGCAACATCGTGTATTCAGGCATCATCAAAGTAATTACACATAGGCTTAGTAAGCATGTTTCAAGAACTCATGGAGAGATTTCCTATGCTGAGAGGCTACAGGTATAGAAGTCTTGCTGAAGGGAGGCTTAGAAGCTTTTTGAAGCTGGATTTTATTTGGTTGTTTGGCAGTTTTTTTACTGATTGGTGTAGGATAACTCATGAGTCAGGTGGTATTGATGGAAGGTGTATCAAAATCTGGTATTAAATGAAGGGTAAGAATTCATGCACTTGCTGATCTTGTGCAAACAAGTTTGAAGTAAAGATCAAGTCCAGCTAAAAATCAGAATTTTCCTGTCTTAGGATTTAAAAGAAATATATAATGAAAATTTTAAGCTAGTTTAACATGATGTTTCTTTGGCTCTTACACCATTGCACAAGGGTATTAGCTCATCCTCCTCAATTATCTCGGCACAGGTTTTGCTTTGTAGTTACAACACTGTTTTTGGCTAACCCTTCTGCATCTCTATTTTATAATGACTTTTACGGCCAATGTGAAATCACTGCAGAGAGGCTTCAAGTGGTTTTGTGAAGACTGATATAATAATGAACAAAGTAGGTCTGGAAAATTTTACTACTTGAGGAAACAAGTAAGCATAATATAAAAATATTTAGGTAACAAATATATAAACCTTTCAGCTAAATATATATATAAACTCCTCTGAGACTATTCTGTAGCAGGAAATGACTCACAATTAGTCACCTTACAGAATTATCTTTCTCTGCATTTTGTTGCTTAATAACTTGTGTCCCTGCACAACCCTCAGTGCCTACGAGCTAAGTCACTATTCTGGTGCCTTTGTCGCACTTGGAGGTTTAATTGTGGCTTGGGTGTTAAGCGTTTGGATTTTCTTCTACTACAGACAGGCTCAAGCCACAACCTCTTCTGTGATTCACACAGAGCAGGAGACAACCTTCTGAGCTTACGTAAGCTTTTCTGATTTTTCATATATGCAAGTTTGTTCTTCTCTTTACTAATGATTACTGAGAATTCTTTAAAATTATCGGTTGTGATTAACATAGCTAACAATAATTTAAATGTAAGAAACCTCATCCCTAAAACCTTAAAGATTTGGATATAATATTCATTGACCATCTTGTTCTCCCACCTGCCCTCCTTGACAAGTCCTTAAACATTTAAAATCTACTCAGGACATAAACCGACATTTTTGGGCACAAGCTCTCTTTCTCATTTGCTCACTGTAGCTCCAGCCAACTCCTGTGATGCAGGTATTGATAAAATGAAGAAAATCTGACATGAATTCCTAAAATCTAGTCACTGATTCATGTTTTGAACTTGATTATGTCAGGTAATACATCACTACCATAATTAATTCCTGTGAAATATAGGAATAAGAATGATTATTGAGCATGAATAAACAAATGACTGGAGTTAGGGAGAAGTAACACTGAAGAATTTAAGATTTAGGTGCATATTAGGTAAATTAAGTCCTTTTATCTCTTTTTCACTTTCTCATATTGATGAGGGAGAAAATAGCAATTGCTCCTCAACATGACACATAAACTTAGACATTTCTTAAACCAGGAAGCTGCCTTTCAAATGGCACCATGGTATTGGTTGAAAGCTGATATATAATAATCAACAACTGCATGCAGAATAAATTGTGTCAAATAATAGGGATATTTGCAAACTCAAGTACTTTAAGTTTGGAAAACACAGATTTAAGATTACCCAGTGTCACTTCGTGCATACGCAATATGCAAACCTATTGCATTCAATGGGCAAGATTTCAGAATTTCTTTTTAGAATCATTTTTCAGTCCCTGATTCTGAGCTTGGGGGTTTTTTATGTACACAAGAGTTCTTGTCTTTTCTATGTTTTTCATTGCTGAGGTAGCGAACAGTTGCACAGGCATTCAGCTAAGTCTACAAACATGTTTATGTTTAAAACTACAGGCATAAAGGTTTGCAAACGTTGTAGTTACTACTCCGTGTCTCCCTCCTAAAAACATTGAGATTTACTGCACTGGTGTTTGTGAGGCTCAGGGATCAAATGAATTCACATGGAAAGAAACAGAAAGTTTCCACCTGACCTTGCTGGGAGCTGGACTAGAACTTTCACAAGGTAAAATATTTGCCAAGGACCAGGTAGTATTTTATTATGATTTATTAAATGTCATTTTATATGAGTTTTATTGAATATGAGATTAGAGCAGTAGTTATTATATGACAGCACAGTATTCTGTGATTTACTCATGAACTGCTTTTTTTCTTCATCTGCAAATATCCTGCCGAGCTGAGGTGAAAACATGGCCTCAGCTAAACCAAAGAAATGGAAATGAGAATAAACATGTTTAAATCTTGGGGCATTGGAGAGCTTTATCATGCTCATCTCCTATCTGGTGTTATTGATCTCTCTTAGTGCAGGAATCAGGCTATGAATATGACCTACAAAAGTGGAAAAGATTTTAAACTTTATTATACTGGCTTGGAATTCAGTCTTCATTGGAACAGAAAGGGCAATTATTCGGGGGATATGTGTGAGTCAAGGCAATTTGTTCAGAACAGGAATAGGAAGAGAATGGTAGCAGCCATAGGAGAAAGCTGGAAAAGAAAACACAGCTGGAAAGATCACAAACACTAAGCTGTTTATTTGGGATAATACGGGCCCAGAACTTGGGAAGCTGAGGATAATGGCACATGAACATGTGAGCGATGCTACAATGCTCCCTTCTCACAGATGCCAGTAAGAGTATCTAGCACAGAACAAGGGGCTACATTCATAATCATCATCATTATATTACTTTTTCGTTTCTATTCTACTGAAATTTACGCGTGAAGAACTTGATCCAAACGCCACTGGAAGCAGCAGGTCTCTACATTTACTTCCACACGCATCCAGTTAAGTCAAAACTGAAGTCCTACCTTAAAGGCTTTTGGTGGCCTTCACCCAGGGTCTCTGAGAGGTTCCACTCTGGCATGAAGATCACAGCATGACTGAACGTTTTCAGGAAGGGTAATCCTGTCTGCCTAGGCAAGAGTTCCTTTGCACAGAACGAGACAAGTCTGTGGCGTACTCTCCTACAAGAACTAAGGGTAGTGCAAAACTTTTACTGCCTTGCTTAAGCACAAGGTACTCTGACCTTGTTTCCCTTTATATAAACCCACTGCACATTTCCCTGTGAGTCTGTGCATTTGTGTTGAAGCACATCCTGCAAACATCTTTCCAAGAGACAAACTGACAACAGACTTATGCAGACGTTGGTCACTTTGTTGCTGGGATCTACGAATTCATTGTAACTCTAGAACCCACCAGACAGAGGAATTGTACAACTCCAAAGAGAAACCAAAGGGAAGTTTTGTCTTTATTTTTTCTCTCTTAGAAAGACAGACCAAGAGACCCGGGGTTATTCAGCCTGGAAAAGAGAAGGCTCTGGGAAGACCTTATAGGACCTCTCAGTATCTAAATGGGGTTAGAAGAAAGCTGGAGAGGGACTTTTCACAAGGGCATGTAGTGATAGGACAAGGGACAGTGGCTTTGAACTGACACAGGGCAGGTTTAGGTGAGATATTAGGAAGAAATTCTCTGCTGTGAGGGTGGTGAGGTACTGGCGCAGGTTGCCAAGAGAAGCTGTGGATGCCTCATCCCTGGGAGCGTTCAAGGCCAGGTTGGATGAGGCTCTCAGCAACCTGGTCTAGTGAAAGGTGTCCCTGCCCATGGCAGGGGTCTGGAACTGGATGACCTCTAAGGTCCCTTCCAAAGCAAACCATTCCACAATTCTGTGAATTTGCTGCTGCTATTTTTGTAATGAGGAATACACAGTGACTGCTTCAACTGAGCTGTATCCCAGTACTGTTGACATTTAAACTTTCAGCTACAAAAACAAAAACCAAAAAAACAACAAAACAAAACAAAAAAACCAAACAAAAACAAGAAAAAAACCTAACACATTTAAAATCTTAGGAAAAAAGTTTCGATTGCAAATTCCTGTGCGATCCTTTTTACACTTTTGGGTTGCTTTTTCCCCAATGTTGGCCCTGGTGCACCCACAGATCAAAGTTTTGTGCACTGTTTCATTAGCCAAGGTTTAACTACAGACCCGTGCACGCAGAATGCCAGCTTGCAGCTCTGCTGCTCTTCAGCCGCTGTTCATAATGATAAATTGGGATGTAACTGCTGCTCTGTCTGGTTTGGAAAGATTCTGCAGGATGGTTGTATCTCCAGCATGCCTCAGACCACAATTTCAATACAGAAAACATTCAGACCAGAGTGATGGGAGACAATGACAGTCATTTGAAATGGGGTTTGGCAACAAATTTTCTGACAAATGCTCTGGGATAATGCTCACGGAGAGGAGTGTGCTCTCGGAGATGTGACTTGTTAATTCAGTCTGAGGGAAGAAGATTCAGAGCCGTCATTTATTGGAACCTATTACAGGACTTAATCTGAAGATTTTGACATACTTCCAAGACAAATAGGCTACCACGAGTGAGACACGTTCAATAAGGTGTGTGTTGTAGGAAATGAGGACTGTAATTGCCATGCTGAGAGAGCTTGTTGTCTATGCAATTTAATGACCTTCTCCTAGCAGTGTCCCTTCTGACACAACATGATTCAGAGATGAATCATGCCAAGCACATGGAAAGAGTCTTTATCATCACACAGCAGACTTGACCAAATGGTTACTGCTTATTATTGGCAGGCACCATAGGATTTGAGCCCCACAGAGTAAAACGTTAGGAATTGCATCTCCTGTAATGCTTGGGCCTCTTCATTAAACATCATGGGAATGTTTATAGTTTCCTTGTTACCCTGCAAATCACAGCACTCCCCAAGTTTTTCAGCACAAGTTTTCTCTTTGCTTGTCACAGTGAGTTAGACTGAAATTTGTACCAGATAGCCTCGCTCCACAGCAGACATCATGACAGAAACAAGAAGTCCAATCCTGTTTGTCCTTAGCCAGCACTCAACACAGACACACTTACTCAGTCTTTTTAATCTTTCCTTGTGAAACAGTTTCCCCAGTCACGTAAGAATATCTGTCTTCATTTTCTGACCTCTCTCCACCTTCTAATTTTCCCATTTTCCCACCTGATATTGAGGCAGGAAAAGAAATTTTCTATCTTGGCTGCAGTCCACATCACTGAGGAAAAAATGTGGAATGACAGAAGTGCAAGGACATAGGTCACTTATTGTGCAGGGTTCTGACAACAAAAGAAATACTAACAAAAATACAGAGTGTAGAAATAAAACAACCTTTTAAAGATTTTAAAACCTTCAAAATACTGAAGACTACATTACATGAAACATTTTCCCCCTTTTACTAGCTATACTCATATCTACAGATGTCCTTGGCAATGTCTGTGGTTATTTCTACTGCACTACTTTGGGGCTCAAAGGAATCCTGAAGTTTCTGACCCTCAGCACATCTTACTGATACAAGAACAGCAGCTCTTGACAACTAATTTTGGTTTGCTTAGCTTAGAGTGCTTTTATGTAAGAAGTTGCCAAAGATTTGCTTATTTTAAAGTTCTGGTGTTCTAGGTGATGCTGTTTTCAGGATGTGCTTCTTACAGATGCATCAAACCGAGTAATTGGATGACTGGTAGTGTTACACTCTGGCCTTAAAATCTGTGGGTCTGTTTGCTGGTTGTGAAGCGACAGAAAATTAGTGTTACTGAGATTTCTCTCACTGAGGTAGGAGAAACGTTGTTTTCCTCCACGTGGTGGATAGGCTGCTCTTCTGACCAGCCAGTGCTAACAACGAATACCACCACTAGAGAAAGGCATTTCAGTACATCGACTGGAGTTTGCAAACATTCACAGCCCCTCCTTTCGGGCTTTAAAGCAATGTTTAAAAGTGTGGCTAAGTTTTCTCAGGACACCAGCACTGCAGAGCCTTCAAACTCCTCTTTGCACCAGGCACCCTACACATATACAGCATTAATTTATTTTTATCGTTGCCATGCCCATCCTCAGCAGCTCCTCAGGGGGGAAGCGAACCCAGCCTGAGCTTTGCGGTGCCGGAGCTCTTCCCAGGGTACTTTCGGTGCTCCGGGAGAGCGCGGCTTTCCCGGCACAGGGAGCCCCGGGAGGCCGCAATCGGGACCTGCGTGGGGGTGACCCCAACCACGGCGCCTCCGCAGGCTGGAACAGCCGAAGGCTCTGCCCACGGCTGGACGGAGCAGCAGCCAGGGCCTGGGTGGCAGGAGCGGCCAGGGCGGCCCTGTTTGCTTTATTTACGGGCCCATTTCAGCCCGGCCGGAGCCCCCTGACCCCGCAGCTGCCCCGGCCCCNCTGGGTCGGAGCGCGGTGCTGGGTGGACCTTGAGGAAGATGGCGGCGGCCGTGGCAGGCCCACGTGGGCGCGGGGCCGCGGACACCGACACGGACACGGACAGCGGTAACGGGAGCGGGCACGGGGCGGGGCCCTGTCTTCTTCTGAAGCCTCTCCGGCTGCTGCTGCGGCTCGTCTCTCACCTTGGAGGCCTTTCCTCTCTGCCCCGTCCCAGCCCGCCGCTGGGTCCGTGGCCCTTCATCCCCTCCGCTCCGGACCCTGGACCGAGGGCCGGCGTCGGCGCCGGGAACGGGAGCTCAGGCCCCGGCTCGGCCACCTGCTGAGGCCGCTTCCCAGCGGCGTGACCCGTGGGTGGCGTTCCCTCGGTGCCTGCGGTTGGTCCTGCTCTGGCTGGTGCTTTGGGCTGTTCTCCACTCCGCCCGGGGGTACCGACAGCAGCTCCTTGATTCCCTAGGCCCACCAGAATGGCTTTCGCTGCCCTCTTTCTTGGGAGAGGGGGGAACGACAGTGCAGAGCTGCGCGAGTTCCGTGTCTGTGCGAGACCGGGGTCTGCTTCTCTTCGAAGGAAGCCCCTGGGACGCTGTCGTTGCAGTGATTTACCCTTAACGCACGCTTCTCCACTCGTTCTCCCCTCCTTGCTTGTTGTGAGGGTGTTACCTAACTAGTTGCGATCACTTCTTAGTTATATCCTGTGACTGGATTTCTTTTTCCCCCCTTTATTCCGGGAGGAACCAAGGTTGTGGCCGTTTGGAGCTGTAGCTCTCACTGGTTCTGTTTGGCTTCAGCGTCAAAACTGAACCCGACGGGAAGCGTTGTGAGGGAGCTTCTCTCAGAGCTCCGCGCTGAATGTTTGCTGTACTTTAACTGTGTGTCTGCACCTTCATCACTGAGCAAGTTTAAAAGAGGAAAGTACAGAGACGAGTGTGTGTATTTCACACACACACACGCAAAAACAATTAGAACTTCTTATATTAAGTCAATGCCAGACATCAGTCTTTTCAATTCAGAATAGAGCCCCAGGCCCTACTTCTGATGGAGTTAATCTGGTTTAAATTACTTTGAAATACCTCTGCTTTACCTCATGTTGTTGACTGATACTCTGATGTATTAAAGAGTAAGTTATGGCTGGTAGTGGAAACCTTGTTAACCTTTCTGTAATTGTTGAAAGCAAAATGTTGTTGGTATTATCCAGCACTATCCTATTTTAGTGGCAGAAAATACTATGTATAGGAAACTAATACATGCTTTTGCAAATTTCCTTTTGTGTAAGTCTGATCTGTTTTTTATGGCTAACTGCAAAATTTGGTCCTAAGCAGTGTGGGGCATTCTGGTTTGGACTTTTGGTAGTTGTTAGCTTTTGTGTGTGTAAAAAAAGTCGCAAGCAGGGGTTGATTCCTTGTTTAAAAGCTAAATAGCAATATCCTAGCATGGACAAGGCCCAGGGGTGAAAACTTGATGTTGTTTTGTGTGTAGGGACCAGGAGGTGGTGATGCACCTACTCCTTCACAGGCAATGGTTTGAATTTAGTTTTTATTTGAAACTCAGCATCTGGATACGAATATCTAAAAGGATGCCTTTAAGTAGTTACCGAACGTGTTGAGAAAATTTGCCGCTCCTAAATTTCCAGTTTGTATTAAGGACCGTTGGAAAAAACCCCCATAATTTGTCTTGAGTGGAAAGTGACACGAGACTGTGTTCACCTTAGTGGTGGTAAAAGTCCATTGATTGATACAGATAATGACCAATTATTCAGTGATTATTTCTTTCCCACGTTTGTTTTGTAGCCATAGGCTCTTACTTCTTTCCGTCAGGATAACTAAGTGCTCTCCAAGCCTCTCAGCATACCTGGGCGTTAGAGGCTTTGTTTTAAATTGGTCAGTGCCACTGGTTTGCTGCTACATTTTTTGTTAGGTTTCTCCCTGGTTTAAACAGGCACGTGGAGAATGCAGAAAAATGAATTAGTGTGGCAACAGAGTGTGTGTTTATGTTTGCTAAGTAATTAAATAGACAGTTGATTAATGAGGAATATCGTTAATGGCTCTTTGCATGATTTTATGGAGAACGGATCTTGTGTAGCACTCCTGGCTTCATTCTCTTGATGATTTGGTTGATAAAGGTAGTTCATGGGATGTAGGAGTGCTTACAAAGTAAAGTACTGGGCTCAGTAGTACTGTGATTTTAAATTTAAATTTTCTTTTTTCAGTAGTGTGAGAGTGGTGGATGGATGAAAGCGAGTCAGCTGCTGGGGAATCCATCCCTTGCTGTGGGACTGGGTGGGGTCAGGAACCAGCCTCCTTCTGTCCAGCTCTTGATTTTGCAGCCTTGAAAGTTGTATGTAAGATAATTAATTTTAAATTAATGTGGCACGAGTACGAGTGGAATAGTAGTTAATGGTGGCAGGACCTGTGTGTGCTCTGCTCTTGATTACGTGGTGAAGTGAAATAACCAAACAAATTTTAGCACACCCTAAACCTGCAGCCCGTTTCATCCTAGTTAATCATCTGCACTGTTAAAGACTTTGATTTTTGCGATTTGGCCCACTGAACCGAGTAACGAGGACTGATTCTTCATGTGCTTGTTGTGCCATCAGTTTGGCTGTTTTCAGCCGTCTTGATGTTGCTTAATTCCAAACTTTGGTACTGTAACTTCAGTTCCTTCTTTTTTTTTGTTTTGAAGGGCTCATGAGGGTAAGGAAACTTGACTTTGGGGTGTTTTATTTGTGTAACTTGAGCAGTTACTTATCCCAGAAAAGCTCAGTGCCTCTGGTTTCTTTTGAGCGGCCTGACGACTTCTTGATTCTGTACTTCACAAGGCAGTCTCCCCTGGGTTCATTATTCTTAGGTAATTGTATTTTTGCTGGCCACGTTCTCTCTGAGCAGGTTTTGCTTTCGTGTAAGAAATGTCCCCCAGCTTCAGAGTAATCCCTGTGGCTGTTTGCACTCAAACACCAGATGTCACTGTTGCAGTTTGTCTGTGCATGGATACATACATATTTGTGTGTATAGGCATTTGCAAGTTACACTTTTTTCACTGGAAAGTAGACGGTTTTTCCCCTCACAGTTACCAGCCCTAAACATAAAATTATGCAGTAATCTAATAATAAATATCCAAGGCTGCCTCTTTCCTTTTGCCCAGCCTCTTTCTATCAGTTTAAATCATCACTGAGACGAGCAAGCACTTGCACTGCATAGTTTCTAACAAATTAATTATAACGGTGTGTGCCTGCTTGAGGAATTAATTGTAACAGTACATGTACAGTCATACATGGCCCTGAACCTGGATAATATTTACATGTGGAGCAACTAGCACTAGTGAATGATTCTTACTAGAAACAATTCCTGATTGGTTTTTTGCTTTTCTTTTTTTTTTTCCCCTTAGGTTCTGAGTTAAGCTCAGAATTTCCAGAAGACAGCTATTCTTCGGGAGGTGAAGCCCTGGATGGTGATGATGAAGATGAAGCAGCTGCCCCTGGCAATGTGGCTGAAGAGGCAACAAGCTCCAAAGATGGCCCAAGTTCAGGCTGGGCAGATGCCATGGCAAAAGTGCTCAACAAAAAGATTCCACAGAATAAGTCCACCATCCTGGCCAAGAATAAAAGCCTGGAGAAGGAGAGAGAGAAAAAAAGCCAAGAAAGGCAAGAAAAGAAGATGAGGGTGAGAAAAAGATGCAGTATTCCGTGTGCAGTGACTTTCAGATGGGCTACATGCAAAATAGTCTTAGAGCACTCTCCCAAATCTCTGCTGAGACTGTCTCAGTTTTGGAATCTCTCCTTTGCAGTGAACTTGAGTAGCTTAATTTTTTTTACTTTGCAGTCATGCTGTGTAGGGTTTTTTCCCTTACTGCTTCTTCTGGGTCATCAGGCAGGCTGAACTTTGGCAGCAGGATTGTTCCAGTCTGTCATCTTAAGGTGTTTTTGTTGCTGAGAGGGTGAAAGCAGCTGCTTTAAACTTGGTTTTCTGATTGCTGTTGTTAATTTGGGGTGAAATTCACTTTGTTGGCATTACAAATTGAAATAGTTCTCTACCACAGAAAGCGAGAGGGAGAAAGAGAAGAAAGCTGCTTTCATTTAAATTGTGCTGCAACTTCCAAAATCCAGGCCTCTGGGTTGAGACTGCAGTAATCACTGATGTGGTTGTGCATTGTTGTTTGCGCCCCTCAATCATTTTCCTGATTAAAGTTTTCTGTTATGGTGTCAGTGCCCTAAATTGCTTCTGGTTCTGAAACTGGTATGAAGAAAGCAAAACCATGTTGGCAAGTAAGTCATTTGTTTGTGCCTTGAGTGGAACTTTTAATTCCAGGCTCTGATTGATTTCCCTTCAGGCTAGAAATACATTAATAGTTCTAATGTCTCATCCTACCAGTTCTGTTTCAGTGGGATAACCAGGTTATTCACCTGACAGTTTGGGACATGCTGTGGTTGGGCCATGGCTTGCCTTTTAAGTACAGAGAGCTTCAGTACAGTATCTGCCCAGTTATGGTTGTCCTAAATACCTGCTCTCATCCAGTCAATACGTGAGAATACTGCAAAACAGAGAGGGGCCACAGGTTCCCAAAGGGACTTGTTTACTTTAGAAAAACTTGAAAGTAATGTGCCTTTCATTGATTTCTTGCTGATGAAAGGTAGGATAGGACAGTTCTTTTGATCAAAGGCCAAAAACATGGTCATAAACTCAGAAATTCATAATAGTCTGCCTGGAATTATAAAGATAAGGACTCTGAAATTCCATTAGAGACTTCTTGCATAAAACAGATTTAATGGAACATCACCAGGCCTAAAACAGTGTTAAATTGTTCAGAGAGGAAGAAAAAATGTCATTACTTTACTCCTGAGGCAGAGGTCGTGAAATACATTGTCTCCTATTGCCACAGAAATGAAGCTGGTGGTATTGTGTCTGCTGGTACTGGAAAAGTGGATCAGTTTCGTTTTGAAACAGAGAGCTTCCGAAAAAAAAGACAAAAACCAGTATTGTACACCTGACTTGCCTGGTGGACATTTGGTGCTCTTCCTGTGTTTGAGTTCTGCCTGTTGCACTCTTTGCCGAGCGTCACTTTGGTCACAAAGCTATACTGGCATCAATTCTGTGTGGGGAGGTCAACTTCCCAAGGCTCAGAATCTGACATGCCTCAATGGACCCAGGGTTTCATTATGTTTTTCTGTGATCAGCTTGTGAAGTCTGGGATTTGAAGGCTGTCTTTGAATAATTTCCTTGCTCATGGCTGTCAGTGTGAAAGCATCTTTTTCCTAGACTTTTGTTACTGAAAGCAGATGACTCTCTGAGATCTGAGTGTGTCCCCTGTTGTGTCAGTTCGAGAGACCTGCTCAGACCTCTTGTCCAGCCCTATATTGAAGCTCCCTTTGCTTTCAGCCAAACTGAACTTTGCAGATACTTTTTTTTTTCCTCATGCTATACACTCTGTCAGAGCATGCTGCATTCTCAAATGTCCGTGTTGTTTCACATAACGATATTTATAATGCAGCTCGATAAAAAGCGGGAATGGGAAATGATGTGCCGAGTGAAGCCAGATGTTGTCAAAGACCGAGAGAAAGAAAGAAATCTTCAGAGAATTGCCACGAGGTAAAAGTTTTTCTGAATGCTTTCCTTAACTATATGTATATCAAAAAGAGGAGGAAAAGGTCTGTGCAGGTAATCTGTTTCCAATCAGATTGAACTCTTAAGAAGTGACTAGCAGGAGCTGAGAGATTTATAGACAGATCTGCACTGTATAGTATCAAGTTCAACAAAAGATTTCAGAAGCTTTATGAAAGAGTAAAAATTTAGGTGGGAATCTAGTGCTTGCTTAACAGAAGTGCTTTTTTGGATCCCCTCATTTTGTTAATTTAATGCTTTAAAAATGCAGAACACTTGTTTCTACTGCTCTGGTTTTTTGCTTCTCCGCAGAGGATTCCCCAGATCCATGGCTGTGAAGTTCAGCTGCTTGTTCCACATTGTGGTGGTTTGGTGTCACAGAACACGTTGATGTGCTGCCTGTATCTGTCTCCTTACTCATTCCTCTGTCTTATCCCCCTACTTCAGCTGCCATTAAGAAACTTGCCTGCGTAACTTAATAACTGATTTTAGGACAAATAACATGGTCCCAAGGATGAAACGTGCTCAGGGATGAAACTGATCTCATTGCCGCATTACCAAGCTTACTTCAGAGTCTGAATAGTTATTTGTGGATTTGTTTGTTACTGGTTACTAACCATAATCATGAAGGAGGAGTGAAAATTGAAAGTCTTTCATGTTGTAGTAAATGTTACTTCTTAACCAAACTGAGGTTCCAGGTAACCATTTTGGGGAGCTAGAAGCCATCTAGCATCTGCACTGATTAGCTTTAGAAGGGGGTCCGTTTCTGTAAAAGGAACTTGAGTTTAAAGATTTGCTTTGGTGTCTTTTTCCCTGCCCCAGAGGTGTTGTGCAATTATTTAATGCAGTCAGGACGCACCAGAAGAAAATGGAAGAGCAGGTGAAGAAAGCTGGGAGCTCTGAGAGGAAGCGTGCTAAGCTGATGTCTTCTGTTTCAAAGAGAGATTTCATCGATGTTTTAAGAAACATGGAGGGTACTAAAGGAGGCAAGAATTCTGCTGGAAAGGCCACAAAAAGTAAACAGGTAGGCTTCATCTGTGGGAAAAAAATGTGTTCAAGGGACCTTCTCAGTAGAATGACTCTGTTAATGTGCCTGCTCTTCATAAACCCGTGATCCAAATGGCTGAGATGTTTTGAGGCTTCTGGAAGGGAACAAGTAGCTCTTAGCCTGTTTTCCCTGTCTTTTGACTATCAAAATACAAAACGCTGGAAGCTCTTCTGGTAAGACATCAAGCCTTTTATGCAAATAACTTGGTTTAGCTGTGTGTTTTAAAAAAAGGTTATGAAACACTGGATTTTACCTTGGATTTTGCACCAGGCATGGAACAAACCGCTAGTTTATGGTCAGTTGTGACATTTGGAATTTGGCCAGTAATTGTTAGCTCCTTGAAATTGTTAAAGACCTAGAGGCTGTTCATCTTACACGGTGTATTAGACTGTACTACTTGTGTGTCCCCATGGTTTGGTCATGTCAAACTCGCTTCCTTTGGGTGATTATGGTGTCTGAAACTGAAGGATTTGCCATACAAAATGAATACCACAACCAAAAAAGCCA
>WEIT01041730.1:133187-158725 GCA_013389985.1 Dryoscopus gambensis | reverse complement strand
GCTCTGCAGGAGTTTTTGAATGCAAAATTTGCTTCGTATTTTTGAAAGTTTGGTGATTTCTTTCCAGTGTCAGGGGTTGTTGAAGAAACCCCTCATAAAGCTCTGCTGTGATTGACTATTTAGCCAAGTATATTTATGTGTGGAAAAAAAGGAATTAAATGCTCTGTAAAGGCCCATCTGCAGCAGTACGATTTCAAAGTAGCCTGACCACTGTTTAAATTTTGTTCTATTATTTCCATCAGCTTCGTGCATTCCTGGGAAGGACAGGTCACCTGTGCTCCACTAAAACATTGTTCATAGTCTTGTTTGCTTTCAGCCATTGGCGTAAACGTTACTTGGCATATACCTACCAGCATAACTGTGAAGGAAAGACTGCAAGGCGGTGAAGGTTTTCCTGTGCCCTTCTTGTGAAACTGTAGCCCTTCTTGGAGTTTTGTGTGCCCAGCTGGGAGTAATTACTTTTCTGAGCTGGAGCCAAAAGCTTTGCCTTTCATATCATTTGCTGTTTATCAAGGTATTTCTTAATCCTTGCTGAGCCAGCTGACTTGTGTAATCTTTTTTCCTGTTTTTTTTTCCAAGTTACTGTGCATGATGCTTGCCTCTGGGTAAGATCATCTAATTTCTCTCCCCTCACTACCTTGTCTGAAGCCTTAAAATGTGGGAGAAAAATGTAGTAATCTAAAAAAAATAATAAAAATCCCGCTTGTTTGTGTTCGGGTGGGCTTTTTAAGTTTTGGGGTGGGTTTTTCTAGGAATCTCTTACTGGCAGATATGAGAGCTTTCAATCTTGTTCAACACAATCCTTACAGACCAGCTTTCCATTTCAGTATGTGTTGGTCACATCTTCCAGCTTCCCACCTGTAAGAAACTTAATTAAACTATAGGTTTAGAAAGGGTACATATCAGAGATGCTGTTTTTTCAGGCCTGGAGGCTGAAGTCATTTTTATGTCTATAGAATAAATACAAAAGTAGGTAGTGGCAGTAAAGGATTCCTTGCAGGAATCTCTTGTTTTCTTTAGGTCCTTAAGAACTTTCTGGGTGCTCTTAGGAAGTACCTTTGCTTCCAGGGTTGAGTGAGGTTTCTGTCCTCTTAGAGTTGCACAGACCTGCTGGCTGATGTAGTGAACTACATGAGGTCTTGAAATCTTAATTGTAAGAAAACAAGGAAATTCAGAGCTAGCATTCTCAGAGCAGCCTCAACTCTCCTCCCTTGCTGTGTGTCAGTGACAGTTTCATCTTGACTTTTCGCTTGTCATTTGTCCTGCTCCCTGTAAAGCATTACTGTGTGGTAAAACATATTTTAGTGATGCATAAACAACTGGCATGAAAGTTACAGATGCTCTTTATGACAAGCATAACCTGGACTCATGAACCTTTAATCTTTAATTAGGCCTTTGCAGCATGATTTTGCTTTAACTTTCAAGTGTTCTCACACCATATCTGTTACAGAGCATTTCAGTGGTGGAAGTACGAGCAGGATTTCCTGGTCTACTTCAGTAACCATGATCCAAATTCTGCAAGGTAATCTTTCTGTAAGCTAGGCTGACTTCATGACCTGGAGGTACAATTTGCTTCGTGTGTTCTGATGGCATCTGGAAAAAATTGGTGTATTGGTCTCAAAATAGTACCTATTCTAAAATAATGTATTGATGGGAAGGAAGATGAGTGGAGAAGAACACAAGTGCTATTTCATAGCAGCTATTGCTCATATGGGACTTAAAGTGCTTTTGCAGAAAAGTTCCTTCTACCTCAAGCATATTTTATAAATGCTCAAAGTATCTGGTAAGTAATTTGTAAGGACAGCGATTAGAGTCAGGCTTACTATAGATTTTTCTTTGTTCATAAAACTTTAATTTTAAGCAGTAGTTTGAAGATGTTCAGCGGCAGGAGGCGTACTGCACTTCCAGCTTTGACCACTGTTCTTACTGGGATACAAGGAGTGGCAGAGGGCTTTCATTTTTTAAGCTAAATGGGGGTATAAATTGTGCTTTTCAGCTTAAAAGTCAGATCAGTTTAAAAACTGAGAGTGATTGCCTTCTTTTTTTGCAGCTTCATGAGTACTGGCCATCAGCATGGTCTTCTTTTTTTCCACTGTTTCCACAGTGTAGAAATAGGGAGGGTGAAAAAAAAGTTGTTTTCATTCATATACCTGTTTGGAGTGACAATAGTCTGAACAGTGCTTCAGCCTCCATTAGAAAATTATTTCTGAAGTGTGGATGAAGGCAGAGATGACTTCTGGAAATTTGGTAAGGTGTATCAACACCTCTTTTAATCTTATAAGGAAACTTCCTTAGGCGATAATGGCATTGCAGAGTAGCAGAAGTTTATTACTACAGCTGTTGTGTGCTGGTTTTACAGACCTAATTGAAGGAGTAACCAGGCATGCATGTATTCCAGCAGATTTGAGGGGGCAGCCAAGTATTAATTTAGTTCAGCTGTAGCCAGAGTAGATGTATTCTCCCAGTTTTAATAAATGTCTTCCCATCACATGTGCAAAAACTTTTAATTTGGCTTCTTTTGGATACTGCATTTGTATCTGTTTTTTCCAGTTTAGTGTGCATTCTCCTGAAGGTCACCCCATATATGTTTGGAGCTGATGCTTTTAATGAAGTTTTTTGGTTTTGTACCAGAAAGTTGCTGACTGCCTAATAGTATGCTGTATTCTTAGGGATAAATGCAGTGCAGCCTGCCACCAGTTTGCCATATCCTATATGCCCAATGTTCTTTAAGGTAAAGGGTGGTTGTGCAGTATTAGAGGTTGTTTGATGGTGACGTTTTTACTTTAAATCTGTTTAAGATTTAAATTAAGTTGTATTAACTTGTACAATTTGGGTCATCCACAGGGTTTGGTTTTTAAGATCTGCAAGCTCAGTTCCCTGATTGTTGTCATAGCAGGTAATGCACATCTGTGTTAACATGGGAATGTAGGACTTCATCAATATTTAAATGTCAATTTAAATTTGTCAGTGTTTAAATATTTAAATTTGATTGATGTCAAGAACTTGACACTGTAAATTCAACTCTAGATAAGACAATTAAGGGTCATATGGTGGACAGTATTTTACTAGGTTCCTCCTTTTTCCTGTGGTTTTATACTCAGATATCCCTTTCTGTCCTCTCTTTCAGATATTTGATCAGAAATCAGGAAGGGAAAAGGCTGTGATTGTGCACTTTTTTCCCATCTGCCTCTTTTTTTTATCCTCTTCCTGTTCTGTGTTCCTAACAGGTTGTTTCCCCCTGCACCTGAGGGCTGAGCACGCAGCCCAGTATCCTGTGCCCAATGCAGGAGCAGCCCTGACAGCTGTTCACACAGCAAGGCCAGTTCCCTGGGTGTCATCATGAGTCACTCACAGTTCAGCTTAATGCTCTCTGCTAAGATGCAGATAGTGTGTGATCAGGGAGGACAGATATTGTAAGAGAATTTGGATGCTAAATGCCTGTTGCATCTAGTGAGGTGATGACCTGAGGTTTGGGGAGGGCAGTCTTGCAGATGTTTATAACTTGTCCAGATCCAGGCAAATGTTCATGGATATAGCAAAAGATACGTGGCCAGCTCCAAAACACATCCTTAACTGAGTTTTAAGTTTAAAAAGAATGAATGACGCAAGGTTTTAATGGGTTCCTGTAGAAAATGTCTCTTTGTTCCTTAGAGCTGAAGACAAAATATTTTAAGTTTGTCTTTCTGTGAAAAGGAATGCAGTGGTTCTATTTGAAACATTGCAAAATCCTTCAGCATGAAGTGCTTGGAGTTTGGCAAATTTCTAACTGAATATAAACAGGGACTTGTGATTGAAATGTCAGGCAATACTGAGACAGCTCCATCTGTCATATTTGAGAGTAACTTGCCTTGCTATTTGTTTATTAGTGCACAGGATACTGTGATGTGTTCTGAGTTCCCAGAAGATGTTGCAAGGCTTTTTTTTTTTTTTTTTTTTAGTAAAACTATGTCTAAAACAACCACATTTGAAAAACTTGTGGCATACATCTTCTTTTGATCTTCCTGGGAGTATACAAAGCACAAGGAGTCAAATCCTATTAGACTTTTATCTGGTAAATCAAGTTGGAAGCCTTCTAAAAGCAGCTCTCCACTTTTGGCTTTGTTCATAACTCTTATAGGCAGGGCAGTGTACTTAGAGAGAAATACATCTAAACATTTCATAAAGTTTTATAGAAAAATGTTCTCTAGAAGTAAGAAGGTTTGGGTGGAGCTTGTCAATCTGAGTAAGTTTGTTTCCCCCATCTAAGCATTTGCTATGGGAAATTATCTTCAAAAGTGATTCCTTTACTCTGAAGTTTTATTAAGGTATAAAATGTTCTGATTTCCAGAGTGTTGAACTAGAATATGTGTGTTATAAATGACCTCTGTGGGTACCTACTCATCTGTTTATCTTGGTAGCTAGACTTCAGGAGTGGTGGGTCAAACTGCTTCCAGCTTGCAATGGTTAGAGGGTCAGCAATGGCTGAGTTCAGTACATTTTTTTTTAGTACTGTGGGAAATCCCAGCCAGTTGTTAATGAGTGTTTCTGAAATGTACTGAAAGATTAGAAAATGTACTTTTTAAAAAACTAACCTGGTAGTATTACAAATTATACTAAAACTGCCTCTTGGAAAGGTCTGACCTCTCTTTGCTGCTGAACTTTGGACAATGTTCTGCAGGTGGTCTGTGTCATTTCTTCTCCACCTGCACCTGTTGGGGAAGCCCATACAGAAGCATAGAAGAAGATGCAAAGGTCAGAAATGCAGAGAAAGGGAAGCCAGATGTTTAAGATAAGGGATTGAGATCGTGGGCAGTTTACATCTTCCTTAACCAGGTTTAAACTGCTTTTAGAAAGCAGCCTGGGAGTGATGAGGGGTGTGGTCTGTTCCTTAATGAGCTTGCCACTCACACATGGTAGTGTGAGGGGGAATTACAGGAATATAAAATCAGAGAAATTTGGATTTGGAGACCTCTAGGATATGTCACAGAAGCCATTAAAGTAAAAGCAAGGGCAATGACTGTAGGGAGGTTAAATTGGACAAGCTGCTTAGCAGACATGAAAGCGTCGTTATTTCATATTTAGTAATAAAATTGCACAAAGGTTAGTTCCTTGTGGGCGTCTGGTGTTGTTTTTTTCTTTTCCTCACCCTCATACCTCAAAGTTTTTTGGATTCTTACACTTCTTCTGGGACTCAAAGGTAAGTGGAAATCCTGAGTCAGGAAGAGGAGGCTTTTTACTAGCCCCACTTCTTTCTAATCAGCTGTTCTGTGAGATGATTTCCTGAGTGCCGGAAGTGATGGACATGGTCATTACTGTAGCCTTTATTGTTTGAGACAACCTTTTGGGACTCACTCCATTATGCCTCTTGCTGAATCATAATGAAAAACAGTGGATGATTTTAGCATCATTTGTCGGAAATAATTGGAGTGATATTCGTATTATTCAAAAATTTGCAAGCTGATAATTTATTAAAAAAAAAAATCAGAAATACTCCAAACAGCTGCAGGTCCACATGTTTCCTTACTGGGCCAGCAGGCAAACTTTTATAAAACCTGCAGAAAATTTTAGGTACCCAGTTGAGATAGTGCATAAGTGTCTTTCATAAATGGGTGACATCTGAGAAAAAAATCTGTTGTCACTGGAAAATGTCTAAAGTAGACTGTTAAAAAACATGAGGATGTGACTTCTGAGGAATAGCACAGTGCAGGCCTTAATCTTGACTGAATGCTTTTTACTAGGCACTCTTGCTGTATCTGTGTGTTTTCCAGGTACAGCTTGGCGGTTCAGGAACCGTACAACTTGTAACAAGGATCTGAGGTGATGTTTAGGTTCATCTTTAAACTCTGCATGTCTTCTTTACTGCAGGAAATACACATTAAGAAATGTATGACCTGCTAATGGAGAGTGTTTTTATTACTTGTGAGAAGTTGTGTGGCATTTATTTCAGGGTTGAAATGCTGCATATCTAGAAAACTTCTTTATTCCTTCATTTTGAATCCCATCCAAACAGAAGAATTCTCGGTTCATTATTTTCCATTTAGTAATAACTATGGAAGCTGGTAAGGAGTTGTCCATATAAGATTGTTCTTAGTAATTAACCAGTATGCTTTTGATATAAAAAGTCTTGATTTTGTGTTGTTTTCAGCCACGGTACTCGGCGGGTTTTTGTATCAAGCATTAATTGTTGCTGGTGCTGTGCAATGCCAAGTACGTGAAGCATGAAAGCTGTGTAGAGATTTACAGGTGGATAAAGGGTAGGAGTAACAGGTGAATACAGGCATAGGAATGGCCAGTCTGGTAGGCAGGAGTTTCACTGCCAGTAGTATGACAGCTGATAAACAGGCATTGCAGGTGGGAAGGTATAGATGTGAAGCATATAGGTGAGGATGATGAAGAGTTTTGTGCTTACAGGAGACAAAAACCAGCAGGACTGAAAATGGGGAGCGATGGCATGTTGAAAGTCTATAAACTTTCTGCTCTGTTATGTTGCATGACAACCTCATACAGGGAATGTATTAATCTATTCCTATCTTTTCAGATACCTTCTCTAATAACTTGCAATCTACTCTGAACTAATGTTTACTTGCTGCCTGCTTGAAAATGCTTCTTTGTGGACCTTTTCTTTCTTCCTTATGTCAGTGGAGTGTTTTGGCCTGGCAGTTGGAAAGGTAGCGTGATTGCTTCATGTTTGCAACATTGTCATTTTGCCTTGTATCTCAGAGAGCATAAGTTACAAATTAGTGTATTCCACAAGGGGAACTGCTGGTATGGGTAAAGGTAACAGTTCATGCCTGTGTTGTAACTTAACTATAGGATTGTTTCATTGGGCGAGTCCTGTTTTCAGGTGATTTTATATTGTCTGTGAGCAGCTCCTGGTGTAGCGTGCCCATGCTATTCATCATGCTCGTTAAAACATGGGAAGGGAGTCTTGGTGCCAGTATGGCCAAACATGTCTTGCAGCAACATGTGGTGGAATTCCTTGTGCAGCACAAGGGTTGCTGAGATGGCTGCTGTCGGTGGCTGGAGCACAGCGCAGGCTGAGGAGTTCCAGAGCGTCCTGTGTGCAGAAGGGCCCTGTGTTAAGCTTGAATTCTTAAAATAGTTCTGCTTTTTCTGACAGAAATAATACTTAATGAGGTTTCTGGTGAACCAAGACTGAGGAAATATGTTCTCTCATAAGCTTTTTCTAAAACTCTTGTTTGCAACTGAGCATTTAATAATGCTGCTTATGAATTTTTTTTTTCTTTGCTTAGGCCCAGATTAATGCTTGTTTTTAGAAATTCTGTAGTTGAGTTCTGACCCCTCTTAAGTTGGGCCATGTTTAAGCCTCTGCGTGCCAACCCAAAGCATTCCTTCTCATTCACACATCCCCAGTTGTAGAAAACCCTAGAGGAGGATGTGAGGATGGGGAGATTCCTCGTGCAGGTCGTTAAGCTCTGGGTGGTCTTCTGGCTGTGCTCAAAAGGAAAATCAGTATTTGTTGTGCTTGTAGTAATAATTCCAGTGTGTTACTTTCAAAGAAGTTTGAACGAGAACAAGCAGGTCTCAAAACACACTGTAAAAAAATTTCATTCTTAGATTTATTTACTAGAATTGCCAGAGCAGATTCTGGTGTGTATGGGAGACGTTGTGATCTGAGTAAATTCCCTGTGCCACTGTTGGTACTCACAGTGTGGTGTCACTTCAAGTAAATTGGGGCAGTTTAGTTCAGTTGCTATAATTTCTCATTCAGAGAGAGGATGTAAATGGATATTGAATACTCTCAACCTAGGGAATGAACGATTGTGCAGAATTATACTGCAGCAGAATAGGTTTCTGTTGTGCAGCTCACATGTTCTGCAAGCTTGAAAATGCTTCCCAGAGTGAGGAGCTGTGAGAATTCAGCTCAGAAATTCAAGATAATAGCGGTGCAGGTTGTATTCTCAGTTTTGCAGATTTGTGGGGGGCTTTTTTGGCTGTTTAGGATCAGGCTTACACAGGAACCTTTCTTAGAGTCAAGATCTTGCTGCAATCCAAATCAGATAAAGTTGCAAGCAGCACTAATGATCAAACCCAAGTATTATTTTCCTGTTAAAAATCACTGCATTTTGTTTTCTGCTTCTATTTCTGCTCTAGATACTTTGGCTGCAGTTTTTTTAATTTCTTCTCTGCCTGAAAGAAATTTATTTTCTTAGCCTGTGAACTCAAATATTGCTGAAATGAACTTAGGAGAAATTATTATGCTGGTGTTCTTTGTTTTTCATTCCCTCCCCATCTTCTGCCAAGTGGGGGTTGTATTATTACTATTATTTTAAATTGAGATTTAACACACCTCAGTGTATGCCTGTGCTGTTTGTTTGGGGTTTTTTGAGCTCAGTTTAAACTGATGTGCTTGGGGATGAGAACCAGAATAGCAGCAGTCATTCAGGGCAAGATGCAGGCTGACAGGGAAGGTAATTGTCAGATGTATGTGAGAATGTGTTCTGGCAGTTAGGCTTTTAAACTTCTCCGTCATGACAAAAGCTTCGCTGTGTCTCAAGGTCTTAAAAATTTATCTTGAGCAAAACAGAGGAACCTGGGGAGGCAGTTCAGATTAATTAGACACGTTGGAATTGTTTTCTCAGTGCTTAAAGTTGTTGCTTGAGAGATATTTATGTTAGAAATTCCTTTGCTGACAGGTACAAATAAACATTTATTGTAGGTGATGGTAAAGAGAGATGCCCCTGCAAGCTCTGGCATTTCATCTTTTACACAGAGCAAAGGCGTGGGGGTCCAGTGTGCTGGTTGTAATTCCTAGCTCTGAAAAACGTTCCTTTGTTAATGCCCTGGAGTTCCTGTCTTCTGGACACGGGCTCTGGGGGAATCTCCTTGGTGCTGTCGGTGTGTTTGCCGCTTTGCAGAGGCGGAAGCTGGATCGTGCCCAAGTGACACGAGCTGGTGGACGGTAGAGTGAAATGCTCTTTTCAGAGTGCTTTTAGAGTCTTTTGTCTGTGTCCCCTGATTTCAAGGCATATCTTTTAATGCCATTAATTACCAGTAAGCACTGTGGATTTTGGTCTGCTTGAGCATAAGGTTCTGAAAAGCTCTGGCAGGTATCCTGCTTCAGAAGGGGCAGAGGAGATTGATCCTTGGTGTCAGTGCTGTCTGCCACAGCTCCAGTGCTGAGTTTGGCAGGTCTCAGTTGAAGATACTGTCTTGTCATTTACCAAGAGCAAATTTTGTAGCTCCAGTTTTTTATTGTGATAAAGAAATGAACAAAACCAGGGAGATTTCTAACTTGATCATATAGCTGCTGTTGCTACCATGAGGCTTTCACAGGCCAATTCCTTTAAAAGCCTCCAGGAGTCTGGATTCTGCAAGGGACAGCTGCTTGTTCTAAGTGACAGAACTAAACTGGAGCTTAGTTTGGAGCTTAGTTTGGTGGTTTTATTAGGACTTAGCCAAGAATTTCAGTTCATCTTGTCCTGGTGCAGATTTTAGAGGGTATGTCTTCAAAGCAGAATTAGTTCAGGAAGTATGTCCCCACTACTGAGTCCTACTTGTCTGAGACTTTAGCTAGTGCTGTGATAGCTTAGCAAGTAGGCAAGGTGTTTGTTGTTTTTTTAAAAAATTTTATTTATTTGAGCTCTTTTCAACTGGACTATGAGTTTGTCCCAACAAGTAAGTATCAGCACTTGAGTAACCACAGTGCTCTGCTTTTTTTCAGCTCGTGGTAACAAGTCCATCACCAGCAATTAGTAAAACACCAGTGACTCTTGAGGCATTTTACTAATTGCTGCCTCTCAGACCTTTTGAAATAGGTTGCCACACCCTTCTGGCAAAGAAAACCCAATTCCAGTGTGTGTATAAGAGGAGAGGAATAAAAAGCAATAGGAGAATTTTTCACTCCTTGCCTTACTGAAGGATTCACATTATGTAGCGTTACACTCTGTTATTTATATAACCCGCTTTGTTTTCATTTGGGGATGTTCAAAGGAGACTTCAGTGTTGTAGTGAGATGTGCATGAACAGCTGACTGGGAGTTCAAAAGCGTTTGTGTAGATTGAAAGCTGGTTTATTTTCCACGTGCCAAGAATCAGTTTTGTTTTATTTAGATGAAACTAGATTATGGCATTGAAAACCCAATTGTATTAACATTCTTACATAAAGAAAGTTGGGAAGTGATGTTACGGTTGAACTGATTGTTAATTATACAAATAGTCTTGCTGCATATTTTCTTAAGACTTTGGGAATGTTTTGTGATGCAGTAGATTTGGAGACTTTTTATTCTGAGGGGAAAATAGAGTAGTAAATGAGTTAGGAATGAAGATACTAAACAAGGCATTTTTTTCACTTGGAAGCATGCTTCAAATTGATTAAATATTTGCTTTCAAGCATTTTAATCTTCATCTTTGAGGCACGAACATGCTACCTCTGTCTTTCTCTTTTGGGCTTGTTGTAAAACTCTATTCAGGCCTTTATGGTACCTTACATAATGGGTAATGCTACGGAGGATCAGCGTCCCTCTTTTGTTAAGGTCCTGCTTTTGTCCTGTTGTTCACTTGACATAGCCAGACAGAAGGGCTAATGGTTGCTGAATAGCAGCTTGTGATGAATTTGAGGATTGGGCTTTTCAAACCCTGAGCCTGCCACTGTCATTGCTGATAATAATCTACTCCTTCTATGCTGTTAAAAAACCAAAACAAAGTAAGAAAAAAAAAAATCCCTGTTCTGCACATCTGGGAATAAAGGAATTCTGTAGGGTTTAGTATTGAAAACAAAAAATGTAAATTGTTTTGTAAGAAACACGGGATGTTTCCATGTAGGTATTTCAGATTCAACTCTCTTAAATTTCACTGTTCAAATAGTGATTTATCAAAGATACGGGATTAAAAAAAGAAAGAACTTGGTGATTTTTGTGATTTTTTTGAACTATTCTCTACTCTGCAAAGATAAGCATACAAACCAACTGCAATACAGTTAAAAAGTAGGGAAAAAAAAATGTTCCCCTCTCCTTGCATCCCAGAACATAATACCTGTGTTTGCACTATTGTAATTATACACATTATTCCCATGTGAATATTTTAAGGTCTGCCTAGGGATCTCCCTTATCTGTAGCTCTTTAGTTCCGGGCAGTTGATTGCCCTGTCTGAGATGATTTTAGTTTTACTGGGTGTAGCACTTGAAGCAAATTGCTGCAAGAGTGGAGAGTGGTTAGGAGGCACTACCCTGGGGAAAAGGGGAATTGTTGGATTGGAGTAGCCATTAATGAGAGCAGCTGTGAAGACACAAAAGCAAGCCCCAAAACCAAAACCCAGTGCAAACATCTTGAGAAACAGCTGTGAAGTTTTTCTCTTTTTTTTGAGCTGGGCCCTGGGAAATTCCTTCTGGGAAGGAAAGTGTTAAGACTTGTTATCCTATTTTTGTTTCATAAAGAACTACAGGAGAAGTCACATGTAGCATTTCTGCTTTGATTACCTAGTAAAAATACATGCCTTGTTTGGCAGACTTTTTGCACTCAGGTAAATTCTGATGGTGTGATAAGGACATGTTTTATTTATAGTAATGGACCCGCATTCTTCTTTTCTCCTGCTATCAAATTCAGTATGCTGCCCTATCCTAAAGATTGGTTCCCACAGGCTTCAGCTTAAATGGGCAGTGGTGTCACATTCCTAGATGCGTGACAGAGAAGAGGCATGGACAGATGTCTATAGCGATCATATGTTTGCTGCAGGTTTTGCGTCCAGTAGGCAAATCTTGTCTGCCGAGGATGCTGTGAGAGGTGACCCCGCCCAGTGTACCCTGTTACGAGGTGGTTGTTGCCTAAACCGGGGTGGGTCAGCTGAGGTCCCTTCTGTGGAGCAGGGGAGTGGGGAAAGCCTGCCTGGGCTGTCGGTGTTAATTAACTTTGTTTCAAAGACCCTGCAGAACTAAATGCGTGTTTTCAGTGTCCCTAATTCCACTTTGGTAGGACAGTTTTTTGCTTCCCTGCTGGACACTGAGCCGTGTTGTTCCTCAGAAGTGTTTTGCTGCTAAGGCACAAACCGCTGAAATAAATCCTTCCTCGGCTGGTTGAGCAGCTTTTGGTATTTTCCTCCGGTAAGGATGTAGGCATAGCTTCAAGCTGTTGTTTGAAAGTGTTGCCACAGGATGGGGCTGTTGCACTGCCCAAACGTGATCTGTCACCTCCAGGAACTGCGACCAGGCGCTGTTTTCAGTGCTACCCTGAAACTACACTCTCGGCCCTTTTCCTTATTATTCACCAGTCCATGTAGTGGGCCTCGAGTTTATCCACTTCCAAGAGGTAGGAAATTTGGAGTAAGGTGTTGTTGGCTTGCTAAGAGTAGATCAACTTTGTTTCTTTTAGAGGCAGCTTTGTACCATATGACAAGCCCAGGTAGTGAGGTAATAATTCACATAAAGGGGATTTGGTTCACGTATCACCGAATATGTTAAATATTAAATTGGGGGGGGGGAGTGGGGGGTTAAGCCTTTATTAATTCCATATTTGTGTTTTAGAAATGTGCCAAGAAGTGTTCTAATGAAGCAGCACCTGGGGGTTAATAAATGATATCATGAATCCATTCTGATTGCCAAGAAAGATTTTAATAAAGGAAGCCATGCCCAGGGTTGACTGTTTCATCCATGAGGAATAATTGGTTTTTTCCATATTTCTTTTATTGGTTTGTTAAAACAAGTTTGCTTTTTAGCATCAAGTCATTTTTGGTTGTTCTGTGTGTTTCTGTACCATTTGGACAAAGAGCTGGCCCTCGGTCTGCCGATCGTAGGAGGTATTATTTTGATTGCATGACGACCTTCTATCTTTTAGTGCCTTTCGCATTTATCTCATGTTCCTCTGTCCTTTCTTCTCCTCCCCTCAAACATTTAGGGTGAAGTGAAGTCTGAAGAGGGGCCCGAATGGAATATACTGCGTGATGACTTCATGATGGGAGCATCTATGAAGGACTGGGACAAGGAAAGCGATGGAGAGGGCAACAGTGAAGAAGGAGGTGGTCTGAAACAAGAAGATGACAGTGACTGAATGAAACTGAAAACCATTCAAGATAATGTTTTATCTTCTTAAGTTTGTTTGGATAAAAAGTCAGCATTCTGTGAATGTACAACACTTGGAGGATACCTCTTTTAAAAGAAAAAAAAAAGACTTACACAACCTTGGAGTGTTTTCTCCTCCATGTCAAACTTTTATTTAATATAGCTCCATTTGCTATACTGAAATCCTGAAATATTTTCCAAAACAAGTATAATTTTCAACGTATTTCCAAAACACTTTGTACAGTCAAAATAGTGGCACTTGCCCAATGAAAGATAGATTTTGCCAAGGTCATTAAAAGTTTATACATTAGTCATGGCAATTGATGTATTAGTATGCCTGCGTTTCCAAATCACTGTTGCACTTTGAAAAGTTGTTGCAATTTGCAATAGAAATGGCTTACAACAAACACAGAAATGCCTTCACCTTGTAAAGTTATCAGACTCCTATAGAGTCTTTACTACTTTGGCCAGAGAAGGTTCTTTAGATAATAAAGGAAAGTAACCATTAATGTGATAGTTCTGTTCTTGGAGCATTAGTTTGATTGGAGACAACTCTGGAAACAGAATTATAAAAGGGGAGACTTGACCCTACTGATTGGGTTTAGTGTTTATATATGTGTATGTATATGGTTTTTCCATTGCAATTCTGAGATTGTATAAGCTGAGTTTGGTAGGGGAGGAAAGGACAGTCATTGCTATTGGTTTCATTGGGGAGGGAGAGCTTTTCTAGCAATACAGGATGAAATTGTGTTCAGTGTTGTTTCATTTGCAGCTGTGGTGTTCTCTCCTTCTTCAGTGGGGAGCTGGAGCTCCGAGATTCACCCTGTGGGTTTAGTCAGCTCTAATGCTAATTCCTGAGGTCTGCAAAGGGTCAAACGAGCCCTTCCTCTTAGGTGTGTGCCATAACAGTAACAAATTTGGAAGTCATATGTCAGGGTAACACAATTGGCTTTGTTTAAGGTACAGCAGTTTCTCTTCAAGTAGTTGTTGGTTGCAGAGGTGCAGAAGCTAATACCCGTAATAAGAATTTATTTTATGTAAGCCTATGCATGCAGAAGGAATTGTGTGGTGATTAAGATGTTCTAAATGAGAGGCTGGGGTTGAATTCTGCTGCCTTTGCTGTTCCAGACTGACTGTCTGATGCTGTGTCATTTGTTTAACTTTGCTATCACATTTCGCCATTTGCTACATGAAGAAAAATCCTTGGGGCCTCTTAATTGATACTTAAAATACAGGGTACTGTCCATTTTTACAGATGCTTTACATACAAACCTTTCTTTGTACCTGCTTATAAGTAAGATACGATTAGGAGCAACTTTGAAATTTTCAGTCTTCAGCGTAGAAATATACAGTAGGATTTAGATTTTCCTAACGAAGGCATTGTGTGTAACAAAGATTTTGTGTGGACTGCAGGATAAAAAATATAGGTACAAAGTGGCAGAGAAACCCATCCCAACAACTGGCAATCATTGTCTTATCCCTAGCCTATTCATCTGGTATATATTGTAGCATAATTCTTTGAGGAGAACTCAAAGCTAGCAGCAGAAATGTTTAGATTTTCAAGCTGTTTTGAGTGTTCAACATATTAGATATCTGAGGAGACATTAGTTTGTGGCCTGATATTTATTATCACAAATGAAGGCATACACCCAAAATACCAAGTGGCAAAACCACAGAAGTTTGACATATGGTTATCCCGACTTCTGAGGGCTCCACATCCGTACAGCTGTGCAGTGAGAGTCACCATCTCATTAGTGCAGCAAAAACGTGCTGCAGTGGGGTCTGAGTCGATGAAGCAGCATAACATTCTAACCTGACACTGCTTTCTTTCTACAGAGTTCTGCTGCTTTCTGTGGAAAAATTACATCAGCACCCTTAAATCTACAGTTGTTCTCTAGTTTCATATCAGTGGTTTCTTTCCATAATCAAACTTCTGGAAAATAATCTAAGTTTTTCTTAGGGACTGCGGCATCCTGAGATGATTATTAAAAGTTTCAGAATGCTTTCCAAATACTTTTAGAATACTTGGGTGTTTATTTGTGCATTTTTGGAGTCGTGTTTTGATTAAAGCACTGAAGTGTCTCTTGTGTGTTTAAGAAAAATGTGGAATCTATCAGTATTGCTAAAGGTATTTTGAGCTTCCTTTCGTTTAGAGTGCATAGCCTATATGTGGAGAGCATTTCTTGCCTTTTAAAAAGCATAATACTTATATTTTTATGTATATGGAGTAGTTATTTAAATTTTATACTGTACCTTGTCTTTGTCTTATCCTTTTTTTGTGCCATATGCCAAGAAGCTCTGAGAATTACTAAAATTGCTAACTATGTACTTTGATTTTAGGCTGTTTTATTTCACAAGTTTTGTTTTTGTTGACTAGCAGTTCAAAAGATCTTGTTTGGCCCAGGCACCTTCCAGTCTCTTCTCTGAGCTGCCCTACCCCCTTTTTCAGTAATGTTCTTCCTCTTCAATAGCTACCAAGAACAACCTTCAGCAGCTTTTCCCAGCAGTCAGAGTGCTCACTCTGTTTTTCCTGCTCCCATGAATATCTCTGCTCAAGCAAAGCTGTGCTGCTGCCCTTCATTCCAGAGAGCATGAATCATCTCAACTTTGTATATTTCTGTACCTATCTATATAAAGCCAATAAGGATGGGGTGGTTCCAGTTTTGTTAGGCTTCAAGCCAATTCCAGAGTATGTAAAGTTTAATATTCTATAGATTGCACGCGAAGCAAGAGTTTTGTTTAATAAGAGAAGGGTCAGCTGTTCCCCATGTTTCTTGTCCTGTGGTCTAATTTCTCTTCACATTAATTGTGCTAACTTTTTTCAGCAAGGAAAGCATGAGTTGGCCTATGGAAAAAAATAACTGTCTTGTCCCTGCTTTTCTTCAGCCTCCTGTTAGGGAAACACTTTGGGAGTGGTGATGGAATATTCTTGTTGTGCCTGATGCCACTGTACCACAGCATCTTCGCTGCTAAAACCTAGAGGGAAGAACTACCCTTTCTGCAGCTGTGAGGCAGGTTCTCCTGGGTTCTCAAGTTGAGCAGAACAAAAGAGCTGGAAGCTGCTTTCTCATGGAGATAGGGCTTTTTTGTCTGATTTGTTTTAAAGAGAGAAAGGAATTGTTTGGAGGCCATAAAAGTATTTTGACTATCTGAAGCTTCCAGAAGAAGGTGGTCTGTAGAGCTGCATCTGTTCGGAGCTGGCTCAGTAGCTGTCTCCAGGGAGGAAGGCAGAAGTCATCTGGCACAAAACACTCTGCACAACTGAAAATGACAAACTTCTCATTCTTATGAAATGAGTCCTGGCACAGTTAATATACACACAGAGCAGTCATCAGTGTTGTTCACTTCCAATCCCTGCAAATTGCTCAATGATTTCTTCAAGACTTGCTGAGGTAAGGAGTGAGAGGGCCAGCAGAAGGCTTGAGGTAGTGGAGAGTCAGGATCATGTTACACAGATTGGGTCTTTGTGCTAAGTAAGATGTTAAACTCGGGAGTCTTAAGACCTCAGATGCTGGAGACCGAACAAGTTCTTGATTAACAGATGGTGGAAGACTGTAGATTTCATTTACTGCTGTTCTAAAGCAGTGGCTTCTAACCTCTTGCAGCATGTAAACCTCCAGTGTTTCACCTCTGTAAGTGATCTAGCAGATAAGGGCTTTTTCTTAATCATTCTTTTTCAGACTGGTAGCAATGGCTGGTATTTCTTAGACAAAGCATTTTGTTTTCAAATTAATCTTTTCAGTTGCTTTTCTGTCTTAAGGGACATATTGAAAATGAAACTCCAGTCAGACTGAGTATCTTCAACACCAAAGATCCTTGTGTTTGTGTAATACTTCTTCCCTTGGAATGACTTCTTTTTGTTTGAATCCATGTGTTTAACCTGTTGGATTTGAAATTGTTAAATGAATTAGGGCACTTTCCTCAAGTTTTTGGATGTGAACTCATGAGCACAAGCAGCTTAGAAGAGAGACTTTGGAAGGTGATTTTAGGAATACTCATAAAAAGCATTATTTCTTCACAGTGCCTCAGTTGGTTCAATAGCCCATTCTCTCCTGCCACTGCATGAATTTTTTGAGCATTATTTTATAATAGTTTCTTAGTGTTTCTTAACTCTGTTTTCAGTAAATGTTGTGGTGCTAATTGTGAACTGCTAACCAGCATCAGACTTGCATTGAGGTTTGGATACCACTAGGATTTCTTACAGACATAGTGTTCTCAGAAGTAGCTGAGTAATTAATAGAAACAGTTCACTTACAAGATAAACTGGTTACACTTCTTATCAGAAACTTCATGCTTAATTTAAAAATGGTTACATATAAAACCTGCTGATGTTATGTTAATAGTTCTTTAAATCATGTGTCGTAGGCATGTGTGATCATAAGTAGAAGGTAACAGAGGGTTGTTTGCCATAGTTTTAAAATCTGAAGTACTTAAAGGTTCCACTAGCCATTTATGAGCCCTTTGTAAAGTGCGTTATGAATATAATCTTGGAGATTGTGACTTGAAGCCCTTGGCTACTCAATCACTCTGTTGCTTTGAACTTTGCTTTTCTATCCTGATAAAAAAGGGCATTCCCATCTTGTTCAGATAGAAAAACTTACAAGCGTCGCTTGATTCAAGCAACAAGATAGTGAAAAGCTTTCTTGATTATGTGGATTTTTCACTGACTTTCAGGTTGAGTACAGTTTATCTCAAGAGGATTTTCTTTGGTTTTTAAGTGATCCATAAATTGCAAGTTTTGTGGGCAGTGAAACAGCCTTTTACTTAGGGTACCCTATGTACCCTTCTTGTCAGGGGACAAGAACTGGCCTGTGTCCGTTTCAGGAAGGGTGCCTGAGGTCAGGCAGCTGGATGAAAACTGTCACTGGAGAGCTGGGTACCCGAGCTGTCCGTAATTGAGCCTTTGGCATACCTGCCCGTAGGAACTTCCCAGTCACACCTCGCAGGGCTGCTTGGAGGCAAGGGACAATCAAACGCACACTGTCAGCCTTTCCACCACGGGGCACCTCTGCATCCTCACTTACAGCCCCAGTGAGTTTCAAAAGAGGTCCATATTGCCCGGTAGTGTAGTTTTGTACAAAAGGTAACAACTGTGTGGTTTTGTATATGGTGGTTTTTTTTAGAGGAGTCAAGTATTTGACAGTACCTGCTGAAATTTGATAAATGCTTATGAAAGAAAGACTCATTAATTAAGAAAAGACTTCATAAGATTCTGAAGTGAGTGCCTCTTCACGATTAACAGAAAAAGACTGAAGATTTTTCAGAACCTTCAGACAAGAGCCTCAATTTAAGGATGCATTACTCAGCCAAAACCATGTAGTGGACCCAAGTATAAATACACTTCCAGTATGAATATTGATCAAACTAATCCAGCCTGGGAGGATGATATATCGATATTCATTCTTGTGGATTGTGTTAGAAAGGGACTGGTCAGGCTTTGCAGGAGGCTGAACACCTTTCTGATGTTGTAGCACTGCAACCAGCAGGTCAGACGAGGATTGCCAATTCTGTTCTCTCCATTTGCTAAGTTTTGCCCTTTTTTTTTTTTAACTGCTAGAGTGTTCTTTTGTTTTAATTTTTGGTGTCATTGCCTAGAATTAAAGAAGTGAAACACATTTTATGTGAAGAAGATGAAAGTTCAAGTAAGAAGGGAAATGTGTATCTTTCTATGTCAATATTGTGCCTCCCAGATACAGACCATTGTCTTCGATTCTCATTCACTTCAGTTACTGCTGAAGTACATTGCTGGACTGTCTGCCTCGTGGTGAATAAATTGCTTTTAATTTCATAAGACTGCAGCGATGGGTTTGTGGACTCAGGTCCTTTATGTGAGACACTACTGGGTCTGATGTGCATATTCAGCCAGTATGAAGGCATTTTTACACTTGGATTTAACTGTTGATAAGGTGGATGTTCAAATGACACTGGAATTTGTGAGAGGAGACATTTCAGCTGTCAGTCTATATCCATGATGGAGAAGTTTAGAGACTGGTCCACAGAGCCCAGCTAAAACCAGGGGAGTAGGTTACTTTAATTGTAATCCCATTTAAAAGATCATCAATTCATGAGAAGCAGATATTGAGCACCTTTGCCACTCCACAGAGGTGGCCTGTTCAAGATCCAGCTCTAAAATAATCTGGATATGCATCAAAAGTACTACTAGCACCGAAACTGATCTTTCTGTTCTAATTCTAGATGGAGTCACCAAACTGGGAGGATGTAGATTGATCAGCCATTCAGGAATACTGCATTCATTGATTTCAGGAGCCAGGCATAGAAAATGAGTTTTAAAATGTGCAAGGCTGAGAGGCAAAGACCTCTGCACTAATCTGGTGAGTTCAGCACAAAAGCTTGGTTCTGCAAGAGGTGTGGTTTGGTTGTGGGTTTGGTTTTGTTTCATGAGGTAGTACAAAACAATGCATTGCTTTCTGTAAGCTTTTTAGGATATTCTTGAACATGTGTTGCTTAAAAACCATTAGGAAAAAACTCTTTCTGAAGCCACGCTAGCTTTTCATCTGTGCAGACTGCCTAGGCAGCTTGTGGAGAAGTCAGGATGCCAGACTCAGACCTATTTGGTTTTTGTAGCTGCAGAATATGATTTAAATATGGCATTACTGGCTGGCCCATTTTTGAAGTTGCTGCCAGTTAACCTATACACATATTTTTCTTAAAACTTAAACAGTGCAATCTGGGTGCGCATTCTAACTTGAGTTACATGGTTTTAATTTGTTGAATAAACTCCAGCAGATGCTCAGTTAGGAATACAGTATTTACAAATATCATTTGTGTGTTACTTAATGAAGTATAACCCAAATCATCACCATGCAGTTCAGAAATAGACGGCAACAGCTGTAATACTGAGAAGGAGATGCAGGTCACAAGTTCAAACCTTGAGATTAAAGGGATGACTTTTACCCTACTGTCTTTACTTTGTCATGCTTGCTATAAGTAGATGTCGAGGCCCTCTGGTTTATAAACCACTGAGCTTACATTTCTCTGTCTTATTTTAATTATTTTTATTTTTAGTTAGTGAATCTGATCATTTTCCTCTGCTGATATTTAAGTCTTACTGACTTAAGTGGAAACGGGATTTCCTGTGGTGATTAAAACCACAGGTGCTAGGATTAAGGAAGACCTTTTTTTCAGTGGCACATAGACTAAAACTGGAATGATACAGAGAAGATTACTGTGGCATCCTCAAGGCTGACAAGCAGATGTGATAAAGCACATGAGGGGATCAAACTCCAGGAGGTGTAACCATGGGGCAACTTCTCTGACATACACAAAGTTTTTATGAAGACTTGAGTCTTAACTGATTCAAAGATGGAAATTGGCTGTTGGAGACAGAAACCACTCTGGATGGCGCACTGATGTGTGCAGCCTTTATGGGAAATGTGTATGTTTGTAGGATAGGGGGTTTAGGCTATTGATGCTTCCCTAGACCCCCTAATGTCTGGCTGTACTCTGTGGAGACAGGGCGCAACTTTACTGCAGAGAATCTGTTTTAGGAGTTGTAAAATCCAAGCCATGTAAAATGGTGATGCTCCTTTCCGTCCCTTTTTTCCTCTTATCCATAAGACCTTTTTTTTTTTTTTCTGGGGGGGGGGGGGGGGGGGAATTATTCTAAGGGACAAACATAATATCTCAGCACTTCCTGAACATTTTGCTTTCCTTCAGATTTGAGTCATTCTGGCTTGAGGTGTCTTGTCTAAGGTTCCAGTGTTGTTGTTTTGGGGTTTTTTTGGTGGTCTTTGGCAGAGTTTTTTTAGGGTTAATTGCATGCTAGATGTCTTTTATTAAGGTGCAGTTTTAAACACATGCTATACACTGCTGTGTGGACATTGCAACTTTGTGTTCTTACTTGGTGGTGGAGATGATGCCATTCCATAAGTTCACAGAGATGACACCTGAATGGCTTTTTAGATCAGATCCTGTTGACTGCTCCTGTGACTGTTTCCCCTGAAATTATTAAATCTATTAGTAGGAATGAGAAATTTTTTTAGATATATAGATAGGTATGTATGAATACATATATTTATAAATACACAAAAGCATGTGTGTGTCAATAAATATATATAAAAATAAAAGTTCTTATTCCTGTTATATATTTTACATTTGTTCTATATATATATATATCAGAAACACGCATTTGCAAGTTTGACAAGTAGTTACATATGTATATACGGGTAGCAGTCTTGCGTGTCAAACAGCATGTTCTATAAAGTAGCCTTTATCTTCTGGAACATGAGTGCTGCAGGAATGGGCTGTGGTTGTGTGAAATGCAATCCTGGGGCAGTGGGGCTGCTTGTGTTAGTAAGGTCAGCAGGGTTTGCTCTCAAATTCACCCAGGCGTTACAGCGCACACTAATGAAATGTGCAGCACAGAGGTATGGCCTTCTACTTCACTAAGGATAATAAACAGTAAAAGCTAAGGTTTTATTATAGTATATATTAGAATTTTCCATTATTTGTCATCTCCTCTTTGCCTCACCTTTATTAGGTGCCACCTTGGCTCTCCGAGTTGAACCTTTATACATGTATTTTTATAAAAAGGAGAATTCAAAAGTTTTTTTCCCTGAGCACCCTGCATCAGAATGACTGAGATTCTACATGACCACAGTTATGGCTGCAGATTTCTTTGTGTGCCACAAAGAATTAATTGTGCAATCATCCTACACTCGTCATCAGTGTGAGAATTTACAAAAGTCACCTCTTAACTTTTAAAAGTTATTCCTCTTCCAACAGTGTTCTTTAGTTTATGAAATGTGACCAGCCACCTTACTTAATGACCTGGTCGTCAGCAGTTTTAGAAAGATTATTGCCTTTGTATTTTGCACAGCGCATTTGCGTATAACCAAAACAATCTAAAAAGAAACCACAAATTGTAAAATCCTGACCACGTAATTTTTAACTTAATAGGAAACATGAAACCTTTACATTTAGTGAAGTAACTTTCCAGGTGTCCCTGTTTTTCTAATAAACAGTTACTGTTTATTAGAAAAAATGAATATATAAAAAAGACAGTATTGTATTGAATTAAAAGCTCCAAAACAGATAAGTTCTGTTCTCTCCCCACATGTACGCTAAGGGCCCATTCCCACTTTTTGACTTACAAAGCTTCCACTGACAGTAGTCCCAAAGGACAAGGCCATTTCAGAGGCACAGGGAAGAGATAAGTATATGATGAGTTAACCCTCAGTGTCTGGATAATCCCAGCAGCTTTTGAAACTAACAGGTAGTCATCAATAAAAGCTAATTTGGAATGAATAAAAACTGTAAAGCTTTGCAAGATAAAATACAAAGCCTAAACTGGGATAATATATCAGTCATGAAAATTAAGAGTAGAATATAGAAGCTGTGTCATCTTATAATTGAATTTTGATGATATAACACTTTATCCTGCAGTTTGGTTCCATCATTTCTGACAGTTTTTGATCGCCTCTTCTGTGTGGTCCTCACTTTAGCAGGTAAAAACGACACCTGTTTGAGTCTAGTTTGCAGGACTTCTGTGGCAAAAAAAGCCTCCTTAAATGTGCAGGGGGGAGATTTTAGAAATAAGATCAGGTCTATCATGTATATGTCCCAGGTATTTTCCATTTAGATTACATAATGGAAAGTTGATGTTTATGAAGGTGGATGTGTATTTGAATGATTTGGCTAGCAGGTAGGTGTCTCTTCCTGGAGCAAACTGGAGCAGCTTGGGCATGTGTGGTGGGCTTCTGCAGCTGCTGGGCATTTAGCCCAAGTGGCCAGGGCTTTTGGAATGGAGTATGCATGCCCGGGAAGTTCTGCATGGCAAAGACATCACCATGGTTACATCAGGAAGTTTAAGGGGAATCCAGCTTTGTTGCAGTCTTAAGGCAAAATGGAGATATGCACCTGGGTAAGCCTGACACCCTATGTCACACTAAAAGGGTCAGAAGTAAAGGGTTTTTCTTAGATGAGAACAAACCCAAGATTTATCTTAATTCTTTTTTTTTTTCCCTAGATGGTCTAAAAGACACTGGGGAATCATTGCCAAATCAGAAGGAATCCCAGCAACTTTCAAAATCTAGCCGGACTGGTTTGCTGTCAGCCTGGCTGCATCTCTGGCAGCTCACATGGAGGGCTTCTCTGGAGCTTGGACCTCCTGCAGCTCTGTGGGCGGCCTGGCCAGCTGGGCACTGCACACATGGGGATTGATGACCTCCAGCAGAGCATCCCTAAGGCTTCAGGGTTCGTGAAAGACACTGCAAAGTTTGGGTTGGATGGTTTTTTGGGGGTTTTTTTCCCACCAATAATAAACTATCAAGGATCAAAACGCTTTGTAAGCCGGAGGGTTGTACCTGCAGAGGGATCCTGAGAGATGGTGGGAAGTTCCCTGCATGAGGAGGGTGTCCAGCACTGTCCCTCCCAGTCACTGCTTTGAAGCCCTCGAGGTGAGTGGCACACAGAGCCAAGTGTTACAGGGCCATAGTTGCTGTATAAGGAATTTCTTCATGGTTTCAGCTATAGCTTTTGGAGGAAATAATTTAATAACCGTTTTCTTTAGAAGTATTTGCGGTTGAGGTACCTCGTGTAACAGAGCTGATTCCTCAGCTGGCTAGCAGTGGAGCTGTGAGATGTAACAGCTCGAGGAACTGTCCCCTTGGTTTTGTACAGGTGTGCTGCAGAAGTGAAACCAGCTGAGTCTACATGTTGAGCTTGTTTGTTTATTTGAGTAATTTTGGAAACATTGCCATTCCTGACACTGCAGCTGTGTTTTTGAGGTCAGTAGAAGCAGGACATTGACATGTACGGCAGTAAAAGAGTGATGTTGTGGCAGAGACATATAATCTGGCCTTGCAGGAATTCATGGATTTAAGTGGAAAGCAGTATTAACTCTTGCATCGTGAGGATGCAGTCTTGGTTGTGTGTGCAGGGCTGTACATACCCACATGCTGGTAAAGAATCAAGAGTAAGTTTACTTTCAGAGTCTGTGTGTGTACACATACCTGTCAAAAATATGTTTTCTTAGCTCCTCCATCTCTCGGACAGCGTCATCATTCCTGGTACCCACAGCAGCCCGAGGTTAGCTGGCCGTGTTGGCGCAAGATTCCCCTGCAGCAGAGCCCTGCCAAGGCAAACAGCATGTGGCAGCTCCGTGCTGCTGGGTGCCTCCATCACCCCAGCACACAGCCACAGCTGCTCGCAGGAAGCACTTTTCCTTGCTGGGAAGGAAAAACTCGCATTTAATTTGGGGACTGGCATCCTCCGGCTTTGGAAAACAGTCGAAAATTTTGCACAAAGAAGATGGTTCCCGAGGTGTGGTTAGCTGGAGCAAGGCTTTGTGGTGTTTGGCTGGTCAGTGTCTTACATGATTCTCAGTGTGCTTCCAGGTCCCAGTCACGCAACCTCCTTTCTCTTGTGGGTGTTTACCCGTAATACCACTGGCAATGGCCGAGCTGTTCTTGGGAACACCTATGGCCCTTTGAGTACCTCTTCTACATCCTTCTTCACCTCTGAAAATAAAGTGGAGGTTCTTCAAAAACACTTGCCCAACTTAGGGTGATGTTATTGGAAACTTCTGGCAAGTAAAACTTGTGATAACTTAATTCAGAAGGGAATGTTGGGCTAAAGTGGGTGAGAGTAAAGAAAAAGGCTACATGATCACTTTAAAAAGTTAATGTACAGCAAGTGATAAATGAACTGTAAAGGAAAAGCTTTATGGCATTAAGTTGAGGGATGCCTAGTAGACTGTAGAAGTGATTTCTCTAGGGCAGACTAGGGTACGGATGGAGCCTGTCGTGTTTTTTGTGGCCAAAAGAGGCAGCGGAAAAATTGAATTACGGGCATAGCCAAAGCATTTGGGGCTTGAGAGTTTCTGTCAAGTGCAGATGAGGATGTATTTGCACGCTTCTGACAGGAGAGGAAACCTCGGCGAAGGAGCAAATCTTCCTCATCTGTCGTCTCTCCCTCCTTGGCCAGTAGTACCGATTACCAAGGTGTTCAGGGAGCAGCGAGAATTGCCCAAAACACGCTTGGACGTGAAAGTGAGGGGCAGTGCCGAGGAGCGTTCTGTGACAGAGCAGCGGGCAGAGCTGCCCCGCAACCTTGAACAGGAACGCGTCTGAGCGGTGTCCAAGAGGCGTGTTATTCTTCCTCTACCGCCAGAGTGCTATTTGGCCCAATTACTTTAATAATAGGTACAAGAAGCACTAAAACCTTTATTTAAAAAAGAAATAAAAGCCTGGCAGGACTTGGTTTTTCTCCTCGGCTCCAGGCTGCCTCCCCTCTCCTCGCCCCGGGGTGAGGTACCTCGGCAGTGGCCGGGCTGAGGCGAGTCCCTCGCCGGTGGCGCGGAGGGGAATAAATAGCCGGGCGGCGGCGCGGAGCCCTCCGCTCCCGCAGCCCCTCCACGTCACTTCGCAGCGAGGCGAGCACGTGGGGCGGGGAGATCGTATAAATCTCCCTCTCCCTGCGCGGCCGTGATGTTATCTGCTGGCACCCGTCCCCTCCGCGCAGGGAGAGCCGAGGGGCCGGGGGCGGCAGGCGGGGGGCGCCGGGCGGAGCGCTAGAGCCGCCGGGGA